>PVKM010009825.1:0-36085 GCA_004027735.1 Carollia perspicillata | reverse complement strand
AACTATCTGCTTATTTAATAAGTTAATAATTTTAATGAAATCTAAATATGCCCATATGCAAACAGAAGCATATACTGTGCATTTCCATTTATAAAAATTTTATATTATAAATATAATAACTTTCTAGTGACATACTTAATTGACATACTTAGTATCAAATTCTCCAAAATGAAGCTTTCCTTGCTCATTTAACTATAAAAAAATAGACTTAATTGGTCTACTCTCAAAGAAGAGCACTATGAATCTCAGTTAGGTACTCCCTAAAGGATCACACACATTCTCTTGACAATGGAAATGCTTGCAATTAAATAGGGGGTTCCTTCATCCAATTTTAAGGTAATTATAAAAGTTAATTTAAAATATGAAAGAACAGTACTTTATAAAAACACACATATTAACTAAAAATGGAAAAAGAGGGAAGTTCTCCCCACTCCCATATGAATTTATCTCAAGGGCTTGTGCAAATCAATTCCACAAATCGAAAAGATTTCATTAAGCTATTATACTATTTTCTTCACTGATCTAGGATGTGTAGATTATTCTAATTGTAGTGAGTTTCTCAAATAGGGAATACTTACTCTAGTAATATCATGTAACATTATAGCAAAAATAGGCTTTATTAGGAAATTGGTTGGTTGACTAACACATTGAGTGATAGAAATACACATTTATATGAAATTAAAAATGCTTAAGATACATGGACTGAATACTTTATTTAATGAACTATTAAATTTTATATAAATAGGGTATAAATCAAGACTTCATCTAGGACTAGAATCTTGACTCTTAGGAATGGTGACCAAAGTTTTATTGCTAGCAATTCTATATCCAAACACAGGGAGATGGACTTCTGGTTGCCTTATGCTGACTAGAAGGATGATCAAAGCCTACTCCTAGAATCTTACCATATCTGACTCAAAGGAACCATTTACGCAAGGTATTTTCCTAGCGTATATGACTGCAAAGAGCTGGGTTGTATCAAGATTAAAGGACAGGAAGGACAGGTTATATCGACCCTTTTGCAGTGGCTTGTTAATTGATATGATGGGCAAATGATTGTATCTGTGGTGGAAATAGATCTGAGATTTGCTTTCAACAGTAATGACTTGAGTCTTAGAGGGTGTAGCTAATCCACACCCCTCATTAACAGTGATTATAACCTACAAAAATTAAACAAACAGTAAAGTGTTGTACATAATCAAATTTCCTTGAATCAGTTCGTAGTATCAGTGCCCTTTTTTCTAAACTACATATTCTTTTTTTAGTTTTTATAGCTTTTTATAACTTTTAAAAGTTTTATAGATTTTTTTGACTTTTGTGGTTCCAAAAAACTTGGATCTTATTTAGACGTCAAAAAATCTATAAATACATCAAGAACATAATTTTTCATTTGTTTATAGCTAGTATTAAAGCCAATTGTTTTATGTTGAAACATTTACATGATTTTCACTGAAATATGATCTTCTCATTTAAAAAATGAGTAGGCTTATATTTCATTTCAACCTGATGAACAGAACAACAAATTAGATTTCCTGTTCAACTGCCACACTCCACAGTTGAAGAACAAATTTAGATAGAATAAGTCAAGCCATTCTTTTGTTCAAATGTGTTCAAATACAAAGTCCAACCTACCTATTTTTTATTTCTATAGCACAGTTTAATAAAGATGAGTCATTTCATTTACTGTGAAATGATAAAGTTTAAAACAAACTCAATGATTTTGATGTCTCCCTCTATTTAAGTCCTTGTTTCCTTAATGGACATTCTACCTACTAACATTACTCATAAAGCTTTAGAGTAAGGGGAAAATAATTAATTTCTGAGAGAGTAACTAATAATGGATTTTAGAAGAAAATGATTTTATCTGGAAAATAAAATTAATAGGAAAAACTGTTCAACACTTCATAGTCTTTTTAATAAAGGGCAGCTTACCAGCAAAAAGTAAGGATGTTCATTCATTCATGCATTCACAGTCAGTGCATATATACTCAGTGAATGAAACTGTGTCTAGTGTCTGGAAAAAGTCAAGAACACAATGGATATGAGTAGTTTCTGACTTTTACTGTTTATAACATTGTGAATAATATGGATTAAAATACAACAACACCAACAAAAAATTGTGATGATTGTGAATTGCAGAATGTTAAGGAACCATGAAGCCAAGGACTTAATGCATCCTTTAGGAGTCAAGAAAGGCTACTTAGAAAAAAGTAATTTCTACTTTGAGTCATAATGGTAGAAAAAGAATTACAAGTTAAAATGGTAAAATGGCAGGAGGAAGGTAAACTAATTTACACAAAGAGTAACACATCTTGGAAATTCAGGGGATCAAATAAACAAGGTACATTCTAGGAAGTAAAGTAAGGTCAGTATGAAAAAGCGGGAAGTGTAATGAGAAGAGTGGAAAGAGATAACATAGAAGAGATAAGCAGGTCCGGGGCTTGCTCAGGACTTTAAAAATCATGACAAGGATATTTGCCTTTCTTCTGAGAACAGTGAGGAACTATTTAAGATTAGAAGCAAGTAGATGACATAACCATATTTTTATTTAGAAACATCACTCTGGCAATACAAAGTTAACATAATACGAAGTGATTAATAGCAACATGAGACTATATACATAAATCAAAATATTGCTATAACTTTTAATTTTCCTAAAACAAAGGCTAAGGCAATTTCCTGAAAGTTATTTCTATTGCTGTTTATTTCTTTTCAGTTGAAGTGTTTTCCTCTTTGTTTATCTTTTCAATAAAATGCTCTTCCTAGGTCAAGTGCATGGATTTTTAACTGATCGGTTACTATTAATGTCAATTTTTTATTATTTGCTCTTTAGGTTATAGTAAATATCAAATAATTAAGAAATTATTTGACTTTTCTCACTTCAGAAGAAAAAAGACACACAAGAACACCATTACAACAAAAAATGATACTTTTTCTTTTGAACATTTTAGAGAGCTGACGTCACACCATGATAACTGAATTTCAAAGACTGGTGAGTCTTGCCAAAGATAAATAAAATAGTTAACTCTTCCACATTCGCTAGCCATGGAAATAATGCAGCCTTCATAAAATGGGTAAAAATAAAATCAGCTAAAATTATACTAAATCTTAAGATCTGAGTGTGCACTAATATATTAGTTTAGAATAATTGGGAGCCCTTGTCAAAAAAGTATTTTGCATTCACTTTCAATCTCTTTCATTGGGTTACTTCTGCATATCAGTGAGAAAGACCTGAGAAAGGGCTAGAGACTAGAACGAGCCCCCAGTAGAGGCACAGGTATGAACAAGGTGACTGGCCTAGTGGGGTCCAGGTATAACACATTGCCTGCTTCTTGGACCCGTTGACATGTAAAGCAAGATCTTCGAAAAACTAAAGAAGAGATAGCAAAATTTCCTTGTTCCAGGGCCCAAATGTAAATATTATGTCACGTCTGAGGGAGAGGGAAAGTAAAATCCACTGCTATCAGGCATGGTAAAAGAACTGCTGGACCCATTGTCCTTCCCTAGGGCAAAACAGGGGTATTTTATCACTAGGAAAGAGTTCAAAAACTCTGTCTTCTCCAAAACACTCTGGTGATGCAGAGTAGACTTAGGATGCTACAGTGGGAAAGGGCAGTAATGCTAAGAAGACCCAGACTGAGCTTAAGGCAGGAAAACTGCCCTCATCATAAACCTTGTGATTCATAACAAGCAACTGTGGGCCACTGATAAAGAGGGTAAGAGTGTGGATGAAGACCCTGTCTGTGGCACAAGGGGCAGGAATTACTGAAAGCTGAGGTTGGGATACAGACACAAAGAGAAACCCAACCACAGGAAGAATTTGAAGCACATACTATATTAAAGATGAAAACTGCTAGTACAAGTCCCAAACCTATCTCAACCACGTATCAGATTGCCAACTCCCCACACTAATGGCTTGACAGAAGAATTAGGGTGCCCATTATTGGGGATACATACCCTTGACCCACTTTCTATTGTCTATCTACACTAGTATTAGAAAGAGCTACCATAGAATAAACATATTTTTTCTCGTATTTTTAATCACTTTAAAGTATAATTGTGTTCATTGGTTTCCTAGTGTCACTATAACAGATTGCCACAAGCTGAAACTAAACAGCAGAAATGTATTCTCTCACAATTCTAGAGGCAACAAATACAAAATCAGTGCTTGCTAGGTTACTGGCATTACGGGAAAGGTGACTACCAAGAGTGTCAGGAAAGTATTTTGGACTGATGGAGGTGTTCTATATTTTGATTGTGGTAGTGGTTAATTTTTCACATACCTAAAAAGAGTACATTTTATTTTATCTAAATTAACCTCAATAAATCAGTTATGGGTTGAATTGTGTCCCTTCAAATATTTTGTGTTAAAGTTGTAATCCCATGTATTTTAGAACTTCACCCAATTGGAAGCTAGCATTTTTACAAAGGCAGTCAAGTTAAAATGAGGTCATTAGGGTGGGTCCTAATCCAATACCACTCATGTTTTTATTTTTTTTTTAAAGGAAATTTGTAGACAAAGACTCATAAAGGGGAGATGGCTATCATAATATAAGGCACAGAGCTTAATATATTCAGTGTGCATGTATACATGGACAATGAAAACAATGTGTTCAATTAAATATCTTTTTATATCTACTTTACTAGTTTCAACACATTTAATCAGATTGTCTTTGTAATATAAACATTTTTCTTTAGTAGGGTTTTTCCAAGTGCATCTTTTTTTGCTCAAACTTTGTATTTATATATTACCTAAATTATTATATATTGTTTAACTCTTTTTTTAAAATATTTTGTTTATTTATTTTTTAGAGAGAGGGGAAGGGAAGGAGAAAGCGTGGGAGAGAAACATCATGTGTGGTTGCCTCTCATGTGTTCCCTACTGGGGACCTGGCCTGCAACCCAGGCATGTGCCCTGACTGGGAATCAAACTGGCGACCCTTTGCTTTACAGGCCCGTGTTCAATCCACTGAGCTATACCAGCCAGGGCTATTGTTTAACTCTTAAAATTCTGAAACTCTTATGAAAATATCTAGATGTATGTCATCTGGATTCTTAACATCTCTTTGAAGTGATTAAATATCACATGCTTAGTGTTTCACAAACATTTTCATATCCTCTTAAAAGAAAATCTTTGTCTGAAAATCTAGACAAAGAAGATTATGACAAGGGTCATGGTGAATATCCCTGTACATAATTACAAGGTGGACTCTTTATATATGCAGTTTCCTAGAGAAAGGTAGGGTCCTCTTAAACCTACTTTCCATGTGAACTTCAAATGTGATGGTGACCTGTCATATATTTTTACTTTGAAATTGTCATTGTATATGTTGGTTGGTAACTCTCAAAAAGAATGTTGATTAGTTGATGTAGTGAAATATATGTTGCAAAAATATGGAAGTCAAAACACACTATAATTTTAGAAAGCACTAAATCATGCTCTGGTCTTAGTAAAGCTTTATAATTAGCAAAGGCAGTTAGGTTGCATTCAGAAAAAGAAAAGTTTTCTACTCTCAAAACTGACAAGTTCAAACAGATCAGTCATGAATCTGCATCTTGGTTGTCAGGCCCAGAGGAAGAAGTCGGTAAATAGCTGAGTGTAATTATCCATCAACATAGCAACCTTTAAATGAATTTCTGTAGAAATGTTTAAAAAGTTCGTTCTATGTCCAGCACTTATAATCATAATTGCATTAGAGTTATTTTTTTACGAATGTAACTTTATTTACTATAATCATTCACATTGCTACTGCCTTCTGTAATCTTGGTAATGAATGAATATCTACTTATGCTCCTACTTTATCAATTTTGTATTGAGAGTATCTGGAGTTTATATGCCAGAACATTTAATATTTAATTTTGTTTTTGAAGGCTTATTACAATAAAGAATTTAAATGAAACTAATGTTTATATATTCTAATAAACGTTCATAAATAATTATATACAGAAACTCAAATGGCTTAGGAGATTGATAATAAAATAATAGAGTTTTCTGCTTTTAGGTAACAAGTTTAAAACCAACTTCATATAATAAATCAAGAAAAATAAATAAGTAGCTGTGGGAACAATCACTTCATGTTGCGAGTGACTAGTTTTATTTTCATGTGCCTATGAAAAGAAGACAAAGTAGCAAGAAATACAATCTTTTTCAAGTCTTAGAAAATGTGTCCAAAAAATAGTACTGTAGTACTATAGTTGGCAGTCCCTGGCAAAAGAGATGGATGATGATGATGGTAAGTAGATGAATAAATAGGTAGATAGATGATAGATATATGTGACCATTAGAAAACAAGGTATTTACATATTATAGCATATTTACATGTGATAGGTATTTACATATGATAGGACATCTACTTCCACATAGGTATGCTAATATATTGGTAAACTTGCACATATTTTTTCTTGTGAATAATACAAATATGAAAGCAGAAAACCACCATACCTTTCTGGTGATTTTTTTCCATATATCCTTTCTAACCACATTTAACATCACCCTGGATGACCAAATGTGCTTTTCCTAAAATCTGTTACAACCCCCAAACTGTACTCCTACTTTTTAAATAATGTGTTATGGTTATAACTAGAAGATTTTCTTCTTCAGGCACATTTCATATGAAAATTGAGGTATTCATCAAACAGTATATATTTCCTTTTCTTTTGTTTTCAGGAAATTCTGCTCTAAATTTCCCTTGGCTACTTAAGAAAGGTGTACTTCCTATGTGCCCATCCTGAGCCAACATAATTCTTGCCTTTAGGAAGTTTGTAATCTAGCCACATTAGGAAAGGATTTAAGTTAAAGCAGTAGTGTGGCCAATGCCAACGTCCCAGATAGGCTGTCAGATATACTATTGATCACATGGTGGGCACAGAAAACTGTTGAATGCTAAAAATATTGGTATATGATAGAGTGAAATAGGGCAAAAAATTCCTATCTGATGTGGGAAGAAGAAAGGCTTCTAGCAGACAACGGAGTGAGCTCAAATCAATATTAATACCTGGGAAATGACAGCAGCAGATGAGCAACTCTGGTGTGAAACAATTAAGGTTGACAGGGCTCAGTTTGAACAATGTGTTTTACTGGTCATAAAGCTAAGAGACAGCTCCGCAAACAATGACAAGCCCTGTATACAGTAACTCCATCGTCACTGACTGAGTGGCCAGGAGGCTTAATTGGTGACCTCAAAATCACTAATTTGGCATTAATCTTCTAATCTGCCATGTTTGCTTACGGAAATGATTCTTTAGTAAGCTTCCCCCTGCCCCCACAAAGTCAGGGCGGCTTTGACTTTTCCATTGGAAGACAAATCTACTTCAGTATGATCCAGCTTTCCAGAGGACCAAGCCACTGGTTCCACAATTAGAAAGATGGCTTAAAATGTCAAACTCTGGTAAAGTAATACCTTTCCTTAAATTGACAGTGAGGGATGAACAAGTGTGACTGAACCCTTTGCTGAGAGCAGATTTAATTGGCAAGGGTCAGGGATTTCACAAAGCCATGGAGCTCCTTAAAGATGCAAGAAAAGTACCCTGAAGAGGTGGAAAAACTGCCTAAAGTAGGTCTGGTAATGTCATTGTCAATCTTTCCCTTCACAATCTTGCCTGGGGCTGCTTCTGCCAAGACTAAAGAGATGATGACATCTGTGTGGCATATTCGTAGTACTGCAGCATTTTATTTTACACCTTGGTGAAAATAAATTTTTGGAAAACAGTGAGGGAGGACCTAAATGATTAGTTTATTTTTCTAGAAATCAGTAAGTGCAAAAATGCTCATTAACAGAAATTTATTCTGAATTTTATTATTAATTTTCTCATGTGGGAAAAAATACGGTTTTGGCCCCAATAGCTGGAGTTTTAATTGTTCTTAAATAGCCTGAATTATGTTTACTCTTGATAACCAATAGCTCTAGGGTTTAATAAATATGTTTACTTAAATATTCAATAAAAAATCAATACCTGTGTTTTGGGTTGGAGTGTGTGGTTCATATGTGTATTTAAATTTCTGCCAGTAAGAAATATTTTCAAATTACTAGTCTGTTCTATGAACTGTGTCATGTGTGAACTGTTTATGAAATGTTTGCAAATGCATTGCAATAAAACATTCTAATTTGGGCCAAATGAATGCCTTGAAACTGATTCCAGTCTAAAATATTATACATGTAACTGGTAAACATGATTATTCAAATAGTCACATTTTCCACATTGATGTGAATCAGCTGCAATGATCTTAAGAGACTCGATAGACTTAATAGCCTCAAAAGGAAAACTGGACTGATTCCAATTTAAGGTACTTTGTTATTTAGCAAAGACGCTCAGTTCTTTAATTCAATTATGCTAAGAATACCATAGTGTTCTATCATCAAACATTATTTTTCATCATCTACCTCTATAGATAGTTCACTTAACAATTCTGTCACTTATTCTGTAAGCCAAGCACTTGAAACCGATAATTTGTACAGAGATTTATTTTTCAGGATTTTCAGGTTTTTGGTGATTCAGGTGTTTTTTTAAATGTTATTTGCTTTCTCAATTTCTGTAAAGTAATTTTCAAAAGTTTACTGTGAGTTTGTTATGAAGATTAATCCATGTTAATGGCACATTGCTATATTTCATTTATTTTGACAACTATAGTATGTGCCGATGTGTGAATAGCACATGGTTTATTCATTCAGCCTGTGACAGTCAAGTGTCCGCATTTTTTCCAGTATTATGCTGTTATGATGTTCTTGCATAGGTCTCCCTGTCTCTCTTGGGTGTGTACCTAGGAGTCAAATTCTGAAACATAAGGCACGTGATTGTTCAAATTTAGAAAGACATAGGTAATGCCAACTTTTTTCTTAGATGGTTTCATCAAATTTCACCAAGTGAAATCCCTACTTTCCAAGACTTATCAAACCATCGTTAATCAAACCTATTAATCTTTTGCCTTATAAACACCTTGATTAACATACCATTCTCTGGACTGGTTGGCTGGGGACATTGAAATACTGTAACACCTTTCACAGTGCTATTTTTCTGATGAAATATTCATATTTTTATGTGCCTAAAACTACTATTTATTTTTCAAACTTAAGAGTATCCTGATTTAGCTTATTTCAAGAACTTGTCTTTGTTACTGGAATTTTAGAAGTAATGCTTGTTCTCACTAGCATACTAATTAGTCAAACCAGATGTTTTGTGTATAAGAAAAAGTTTCACTTAATTTTTTTCAAATCAGTGCATCTGTTAATATGCATTTGATGAATATCAAAAAAGAGAGAGAACTAAATTCCAGAATTAGTATTCTTAAATAAACAATTAAAATAGTTAAATAAAATTAAAAGATGTGGATTTAATATAATTGATTTGTCTTGTATAAATTTTATGCTATATCTCAATTAACTTATAATTACTTAAAGTAATGGAAAGCAAAAGCTATAAATTACTTAACAAACAAAGAAGGTAAGAAATATATTCTTTCGGTAAATATGCTCATGCATGTGTTCAACTCTGACATTTACCTTCTGGGAAAATGAAAATAACTACATTATTTTAATTAGACATCATAGTCAAAGTTTTTCTGTGTATTTAATGAAAAAACAGAATATGTTACTGAAACATAATTAGTTCAATATTAGGATTATAATTTTATTTGTTAATAGAAAGGAGAAAACATTTTACCATGTAATAAAATAAAGTAAAATACATTAAAATAATAAGATGATTCCTTATAATATTTCAAGATATCACTTGATAACATTTAAACACATTATTGAATAAAGCATATCACATCTGAAATCAATATTTCTTTTTCTGCAAATCTATCTATTATAATTTGAAAAATGTTGTGTCTTGAATAGCATTCTAATTACATTCAAAATATTAGAGTAACCTCTATTACATTAGATATTTTTAGATTCTTTTCTTCCAATGATGAGTTAGAAATAAGGATCGAAAATAACTTTTAAAAATTGCATTTAATGTGTGAATGAAAGCTATTTTAAAGAGTTTATTATTTCTTTCTGAAACACACTACTATACTCTAGCCATATGTTTTCTCAAGAGCAATGAATTCTTTTAAAATAGTAGGGTTTGAGCAAAGATGAGTACATTAAATTAAAATTATCCTCAATCCCACCATCAAAAATCTACTGTATATCTGATTTAAGAACATTCCTCAAGGACAGAAATTTCCCATTGCTGTATACCCCACTTTTTTCTTAACAGAAAAAGGTATAAGACAGAAAATAACTAAAAATTTCATAGTCAGCCGTGGCTGGTGTAGCTCAGTGGATTGAGCGCGGGGCCTGTGAACCAAACAACCACTGTTCGATTCCCAGTCAGGGCTCATGCCTGGGTTGCAGGCCAGTTTCCAGCAGGGGGCGCATGAGAGGCAACCATACATAGATGTTTCTCTCCCTCTCTCCTTTCCTTCCCCTCTTAAGATAAATAAATAAAATCTTTAAAAAAATTTTCATAGTCAGAATTTAGTGAAGGTAGTATAATGAAGGCATTCGTGAAAACAATAGTAATTTGCAAGTCTGACAGGATGAATGAGTAAACAACACATTTCTCCTTTTGTACATAGTTATTACACTAAGAAAGGAATTTAAGGAATAAATAAACAAAAACCTATGCCATGCTAGAAAAGAATAACTATAGTAGGTGGGGAGTTATGACTTGACTCCATTAAAAGTGTACTCTTGGAAATAATCTCAGTATGAAGACCACCATTTACTGATACCACTGGGGGAAAGTCATTTACTTCTTTCTATCAAAAGTGAAATAAGCATTCAATACTTCCAGAATCCTGAATCAAGTCTCTGTATAAACATTAAAGACAAAAATTGGGACTAGGACTCAACACTGGACCAACTCTTCTACCCAGGGTGAGGCGATGCTCTCGTTTGGTTTCCTGCTGAAAGTCTGTTAACACCTACCTACTATCCTGGCATATCCCTTTTTCACCTTCCTTTCCCCTTTTATTTTGTTTTTCCCTCCTTTCTTTCTTTATTTTTCTTGTCTTTTCTTCTTGATTTCTTTCTTTTTACTTTTTTTCTTTCCTTCCTACTTTCCTTCTTTCCTTCCTTCTATTATTTCTTCCTTCCTCTCTTTCATTCTCCCACTCTTCCTCATCTTTATTATTTTCTTTTTCTGAAGGTGATTCTACTCCTACCTTCACCCACTTTGGTTCATGTGACTTTTGGAGAAAGCATTGTTCAAGATCAAACAACAGTTATGTAAAAATGTCAGAGCCACAGTTCCAATGTAAGAAAAAGATATTCTCAGTCCTAACACCAATAACACAGAGGCTCAAGTGGTCTGTTTTTGTAATTATAGTTTTACCCCCGGGTCTAAAATAATAATTTATAAAAATTACCAAACTGAGGCTATTTTTCAATAGCAAAAGAAGGGGAACTTTCATAGAATTGAATATTAAATTTTCAGAATTAAAGCTGGTGATTAGCTTCATAGAAAAAATGAGCACTTTTATATCCCAGTTTAGCATCGAGTATATGAATGGGTTACATTTATTTTCATTCAACATTCACTTTGCAATCATTTACTAAGTGTTTACAGGTGTTCCAATGCCTGTCTTCAAAGAGTTCAAAGTTAAGTAGGGGAGATAGACAAACAGGGAAAGAAATGCAATATAAGGCAGTAGGTGCAATAAAGACATAAAGTAGGAAACCGAAAGGGAAACTTGCCGCATTTCAAATGTATTAGAAAAACATTTTTATCCTTTCTGACTTTAGAGGAGTAAATAGAGTTCTACACGTTTAGTTCAAGAAATGACTTCCTTCATTCTAACAAAGGAAAGACATGAGTCTCCATTCTCCATCCCCCAATGTTTAAATCTTAAAGCTAAATGTAATTGGCATCTATTTTTGATCTTTATAAACTATTTGTGGAGAAAGGCTTTGCTTCTTGATGCAAAGCCATGGGCAACTGCAATTCATCACCACTGCTCTCCCTGCTGCCTGAATCCTTTGAATAAGGCATTGTGTGAAATTCCAACCTCATTAAATCTGCTGTTTAGCTGTGCTGTGTGCAGCCACTGCGAATCTGCTCTGGGTCAGCCCTCCTGCTTGTGAAACCATTTAAGGCAAACAAGATGCCTGAACCATGAGGTGTAACATAATACCATAGTCAGACAGCCACATTCTTTACTACTTAAGTAAATTTCTACATTCTTTGCTGATCAAACTAAATTCTTTTTTCGTTTTTATTTGGTAGAATCATTCAGACAAAATGTTGTTTCCTCCAAATATTGAATAGCATTGAAGAGCCGTAGAGTAAAAGAACAAAGAAACTTGCTTCACTCCACTATAGCCTACAAAGGGATAAAAATCAGAGTTAGGATTTCCCTTAGAAAAGTGCACCACTTCATTCTAAAAAAGAAGTTGCCTGATGACACTGCTTGGACAAATGAAGTACACTATTTTCTATTCTGCCTTACAGTTTCAGAGCAGAAGTATCCCTTAGAATAGTTTTATAACTTTATTCTCTCCTAAAGCAGTCCTAGAAGTCATTATAAATGAGTGTGTCTGAGTGTGTGCATGCACACGTGTTGTGCACCCTGCTCTCGTGAATGCAGGTTAGATTGGTAAATGGGAAAGATGTCTACTAGAAATGAGACCATATTCTTATTTTATGTGATTTGACAGTTCTTACAAGTCAGCAATCACTGATTTTCTGTCTACCTTGGTGACAGTCTCAAATCAGCCAGTGACCTAGATGGAAAACATTTTATAGCCCATTACCCAAGCCTTTAGTTATCCCACTTGTGCAGGGACCAAACCGTTTGTTAACTCAAAAATAGACTGTTCCTGAAGGTGTGAGATTTTCTGAACAGAGACAACAATATGGTCAATAAGGGAGCTGACTTGCAGGTTTTTTACCAGTATTTATGAAGTAACTTCAGTTACTCAAAATGTGCCAAATATTTATAATTTTAAGTTTACAAAGTTACATGTATGAACTATATTAATGATATAATAATAATCCACATCAAAATAAATAATACATTCTCAGACAATACTTTTTTGTTAAGCTCCTTAAAGCATGTGGATTTTTAAAAAGGCAATATTTGCAATGTTTCAGGTGATTTAATAAAATAACTAGAATAATAGCTATGTTGATTTTAGCTTATTTATATTATCACATAAAAGCTGTGGCAAATTAAACTGTCACATAAAGAAAGGACCAAATAAATCCAATTATCTGCACACACACACATTTTAATACATTATGAAATATGTCATTTAATAAGACATAAAATATACGTGATATTTTAATATGCAAAATAGGGAAAATATGATTAGGAAATTTGTAGAAATTGAAAGGGCATTTAATGTTATACAGACTCAGAATGAAGAATAATTTTCCATACACTTTTATCTTTAATAAGTTTTTTGTTATTTCGTATTCTTTATTTTGATATGTTAAAATAAGTTAGTGCATTTTAGAAAATATAGAAAGTTTAATAATAAAAAACTAACAAATGTTACATAAAGTTTTTAAAATTTCACAAACCCGAATTAGGTTTTCTGAGTGATAAAGGTATCTTTATCCAACTTAGAACTCATGACTTGAGATATATATATTAGTGAACTGAAGATAATCATAGAAGAACAAAAAATATATTAAAACATATTGATGAACAGATATAAAATGCTGAAATATACATTGTGCAAACAGTTACATTTTGGGGAGTACTGAATGAGATCTGGATGTCATTGTTCTAATTCTATGATGATTTTGTTTACCTTCAAAATTTATCTATGTCTAAAGAAGTTTTAAGGAATTACATTCTCTCTTTTTATTTCATGAAAATCTGAAAACTAGCCAGCCAATGTTTTATTTTAAAACACCAAAGAAAAAGGTATGAATGGTTTTCATCACTTTTCTCTCCCAATTAAAACCAGTACACTAATCATACATGCAGAAAAAGCAGTCAACACTCATTTAATGTCTATTTCATCTATGGCATTATTCCGAGTTTAACTGATAATTAGCCATTAAAACTTTGTCACTGTCTGACAGTAGTTTGTAATCTAGCTTGGAAACATTAAAAGTAAATCAATAATCAAACAAGTGAACATCAGAGTTACACTGTATATATTGGTTGTGGAGACAATAAAAGGGAAGACTTTATGCAGCAGAAACAAAATCTCTAAGTGAGGTTTCTAACAAAATAAATTCCTAAACACTTAAAAAAAGAAAAGACCATAGGGAGATGTCAAGACTAGAAAGCCAGGGCAAGTCAGGATGAGAGATAGGTAATGGTTATATTCTATTTGTTTCTAATTTCAAACCCATAAATATTAATAAATTCTTAACCTTATAATGCTTAATGTGATAAGATTCAAAGATGCAATTCTAATTTTTAGAACATGACATAATATATTTTAAAAATAAATCACAGTCTACTTCCAGTCAAGATAGCAGTGTAGGTAGACATGGCTTGCCCCTTCACACAACTTCACATAATCATACAAAAATTACAACTAAAATATAGAACCACCACCACTCAGAACCATCAGAAACCAAGCTGAGTGAAAGGTAGTCAACTAGTCAACTACGGAATTAAAGAAACCTCATCCATCCAGACCTGTAGGTGGGGCATAGATGCAGAAAGGGCTGGCCACACACCCATGTGAAGTTGATAAAAATTCAGGAGGGATATCTCAGGAGTGAGGAGTTCCAGCCCCACACCAGGCCCTGCAGCCCAGGCTTCCCAGCCAGGAAGGTAAGTCCCCACAACTTCTGGCTGCAAAAAGCAGTGGAGATTGAGTAATTGGAAGAAGCTTTCGGAGCCACAAGAAGTTCCTCTTAAATAAACCACACGTGGACTCACCTATTCAGACTCACTCCCTCTGGGTTCTAGCACCAGGGTAGCAGCTTCAAAGTCACCAGTGGTACACTGGAGTGTCTACCATCAAGTGAGCAGAGGCCATTGTCCATTTTCCAAACCCTCTCTATACAGAGCTTCAGAGCCAGTAAGCTACTGCCATATGTGAGACTCCATCAACCAGGCTAACACTGTTTGACCCACATTGGAGATCGCCAGAGACTCTACCACAGCCAAATTATGGGCCTACCCAAGCTGCTTTTCCATATAAATAGCTGGTCTTGGCTCACGCTTCACAACTTCCTAAATCCTCTCAAACAAGCAACAGTTGGCCTCAGTGAGTCCAAGACCCAGCACTAGCAGTGGCCAGCACAGATTTACAGCTTGACTTTGCCTGGGAATCTCCAAGCCCAGTACAATTAGCAGCCATCTCAGATTGCTTTAAGATCAAGCAGGGTGAGCTCCAGGCAAAATATAGTTAGTGGCTGACCTTGGCCTTCACCACACAGGAAAACCCAGAGCCTGCACACCCAGTGAACAGCTATAGACCTTGTGGGAGCACCACCACCCTGCCCCTGCATAGCTTATCCTCTTCAGAGGGTGGAAGTTGGTGGTCAGTGGTAACAGACAATCCTTACAGGTGACTGGCATGAGCAAATCCCTCCCATTGGCCTGCCAACAGTAATCAAGGCTCCATTACAAGAAGAAGGTGTACTCAGCACACATGGATGGCACACCTCGAGTACCCAGCTTGGGTGGTAGAAGAGGCTGTGCCACTAGACCCTACAGGACACTTACTACATTAGGCCACACTGTCAAGATACAGAGTCAAAGCAGCTCTACCTAATATATGGTAACAAAGACAGGGAGTCTGCCAAAGCAAGAAGACAAACATGGCCTGAATGAAAGAATAGATCAAAACTCCAGAAAAAGAGTTAATGAAATGGAGATAAGCAATCTATCAGATGCAGAGCTCAAAACACTGCTCAAGGAACTTAGTGAATACCTCAGCAGCATAAAAAGAGATCCAGTTAGGAGTGAAGGATATACTAATTCAGATAAAGAACAATTTTCAGGGAAACAATATTAAGTGGATGAAGCTGAGACTCAACTCCATTTGGAACATAAGGAAGCAAAAAACAACCACACAGAACAACAAGAAAAAAAAAAGATCCCCCCACAAATGAACATACTGTAAGCTGCCTCTAAGACAACTTGAAGCATTCCAACATTTGCATGATAGGGGTGCCAGAAAAGGAAGAGAAAGAGTAAGAAATCAGAAATCTATTTGAAAAAATAATGAAAAAATTTCCTAATTTGGCAAAGGAAATAGACATGCAAGTCCAGGAAGCACGGAGAGTCCCAAACAAGATGGATGCAAAGAGGCCCACTCTGAGACACATCATAATTAAAATGCCAAAGGTTAAAGATAAAGAGAGAATATTAAAAAGAAGTTAGTTACTTACAGGAGAGTTCCCATAAGACTGTCAGCTGATTTCTCAAAAGAAACTTTGCAGGCTAGAAGGGATTGACAAGTAATCAAAGTCATGCAAAGCAGGGACTTACAGCCAAGATTGTTCTACCTACCAAGCTATCATTTAGAATCTAAAGGCAGATAAACAGCTCCCCAGACAAGAAAAAAATTAAAGGAGTCCATCATCACCAAACCATTATTATATGAAATATTAAAGGGACTTATTGAAGAAAAAGAAGATCAAAACTATGTATAATAAAATGGCAATAAATACATATATTTGAGAAACTGAGTCTAAATATCAAACTAAGCAAACTTAAAGAAAAGAGACAGAATAATGGATATGAGAGCACTTTGATGGCTGCCAGATCGGAGGGAAGTGTGGGGGAATGGGTGAAGATGTGAGGGGACTAAAAAGTACAGATAGGTAGTTACAGAGTAGCCATGGGGATGTAAAGTACAGTGTAGGAAATGGAGTAGCCAAAGAACTTATACACATGATCCATGGGCATGAAGAATGGTGGGAGATGGCCTGAGGGAGTGGCGGGTGCTGGATGGAAAGGGGGCAAAGGGGAATAATCAGAACAACTGTAATAACATAATCAATAAAATATTTTAAGAAATAAATAAAATAAATCACAGTCTGTAGAGATCTGCATAAAGCTTGTTAAACATGACCCACGTTAATATTTATAATGTATTTCTGGAACAAATGATATTGCAGAAAAATAAGGAGATGGATGATAGATCAGTGGATAAATATACCCGTACAGCCCCACATACATACATGCAACATGGATAGATAGCTTACATCGAAGCTCTCACTGCGCAAGTTTTAAGGAGCCTCTACAGGGTTCACACAAATGCCACAGTGACCACATACTATAAACAAAGAGAACTAATAAAGGGTTTGGCTTTAGCTTCAAGGTTCTCCTGCCATTGAGTAATTTTTCTATGCCAGATACTTAGCCCTTGTTATGACCTAATTATGCATAATTCTTTTGAAATAGGATCATTACAGCTATGCTTATTACAAGCTCAGCAACCATTTAAAGATATTCAGCAAAGACATACATGTGGCTACACTGGGACAGGGCATCTGAATCCAATTTGATAAACCGCAAAAAAAATGTCAGAATGAAAATATCTTTTGAAAACAATATTTTGGTTTACCCTAGCCTAAACCAAGATTGACACAAACACTACATTTTTCAGATATTTAAAAAAAACAAATAGTTGACTTTTAAGGCATGATGCCCAGAAATTATATGATCTAATAGAATACAGGGAATCATTCAAGGGAAAGTCACAGTTTTATTCGATCCTTGGCACAATCAAATATGCCTTGGGAGATATAAGGGTCTCCAAGAGACAGCCTACCCCATGAGTCTGGAGGACTATCTGGCAACCTAGCAGTGAAAGAAAACTATTTTGAAAGTTTTCAAAACAATAGATTTCTTACTAGACTAAAATGGAATATCGCAGATAAGTCCTAATTAGTGAAAATTCTGGAAACTAAATTAATATTGGTATGGCTTATTTGGAAATTTTTAGGTGGCAGATTCATATTTTTGATTTCCATTGAGTTTGTTGTCAACTAGAAACTGTTAGACCTCAGAAATTACTGATCAATCATATTAAGAAAAATCAATATGTTTCACATAGATATAATCACAAAGAAACATTTGTTGGATTTTATGATAGATGTTTTCTTTTAAGAATAATAAATTTTTGTACACATCTGATCCTCTTCAATTCATCTTACCTTGTAACATCAGGCTTTTACAAGATAGGTCCTTAAAGATAGTGATTCCATCTGCGTCCATGCAGTAGAATGGTGTTAACTCATTTTGTAAGCGATACCAATAAAACAATATTTTTTTAAAATTTAAAGCTATTAAAAGACTTCAGCAGAGTATTGCCCTGAAAACATTAATACTATCTAATATTCATTTTCTATTCTAAAGCTTGAGAATACATGTCTGTGTACCAAATGACTTTTCACAGAAAGCTATCTAAATGTGAGTCAACAGATTAAGAAGGATTACAAATTGACTAATAGCTTTTACAATTAAAACAACTGATTAAAAATACAAATGTCAAAGAGTAATATGCTAACATTACTATATTATACCAAAAAATTAAATTCAATCAAAATTTGGATAACCTTTTGGTTTGAATTACAATCTTTTCATGATCTATGCTCCATTTCAATGTCATTAAACACATCCACTCAAGAGAACCTAGCAGACTTATTCATGCCTCTGTGTCTTCATAGGACTGATACTAAATTGGATTAAAGGTAGTTTCCCTTTTCTTTTTTGTTGAATTTATTGGAATGACATTTGTTATTTAAATCATATTGGCTTCAAGTGTACATTTCTATGTTACATGATCATTATATTTCATTGTGGGCCCACCACCCAAAATCACATATTTTTCCATCACCATATATTTGACCCCTTTACCCTTCACACTCCCTCGCCCCCAATCCCTCTGGTAAACACCCAAATGATGTCTGTGTCTAAGAGGGTTTTGTTTTGTTTTGTTTGTTTGTTTGTTTGTTTGTTCATTTATTGCTCTCAGTTATATATCACACATGTGAGTGATATCATATGGTTTTTAACTTTTTCTGCCTTATTTCTCCTAGCATGATATTCTCAAGGTCTATTCATGTGTCACAAATCCCAGAATTTCTATTTTTTCATGGCTGGCAGTATTCCATTTTATATAAGTACCACATCTTCCTTATCCAATCATCTACCAAAGGACACTTTGGTGGTTTCATGTCTTGACTACCGTAAAAAACGCGGCAATGAAGATAGGGGTGCATGTGTCTTTGTGAATAAATGTGTTAAAAATTTTGAGGCAGATACACAGAAGAGGGATGGCTGGGTCCTGTGGTAACTCCATTCTTAATTTTTTGGAGGAAAACAGTGTAGCTCCAAACTTTTCTGTAGTGGCTGTCCCAGTTTGCCCACCCACCAGCAGTGACAGCAGGTTCACTTCTCTCCACAACCTCTCCAACATGTGTTATTGCTTGTCTTGTTGATAGTAGCCATTCTAAAAGCTGTGAGGTGGTATCCCATTGCAGTTTTGATTTACATTTCCCTAATAGCTAGTGAAGTTGAGCATCTTTTCATACGTCCATTGGCCATTTGTATGTCTTCTTGGGAGGAGTGCTTGTTCAGGTCCTCTGCCCATTTTTAAATTGGCTTGTTTGTTTGTTTATTTGCTTGTTTGTTTGGTGTTGAGTTATATGAGTTGTTTTTATGTTTTGGATATAACCCCTGTCAGAACTGCTATTTGTGAATATCTTCTCCCAGTCAATTGGTTGCCCTTTGTTTGGTTGGCAGTTTCTTTTGCTCTGCAGGAGCTTTTTAGTTTGATAGGGTCGATTCATTTATTTTTACCTTTACTTCCCTTGCCTTTGGGGTAAAATTCACTAAATGTTCTCTAAGACCAAGCTCCATAAATTTAGTGTCTATGTTTTCTTCTGTGTGATTTATTGGTTCAGCTCTGATATTTAGGTCTTTGTTCCATTTGACGCTCCAGCTGCTCAATTGGTCAGCACAGTGCTTATACAAGTGTTCTTCTTTTTACAATGAGAACAAAGTGCTTGAAAAAACATGAATCCTTCCTCAAATTTAAGAATTTGTTACTGTCCAATCTCAATCAAGAGGAACTTGTGCTGTATTTGATGTACTGTATAAATGTTTCCTACCCCAAGTTTTTTAAATGAAAACAACTGAATTAATGTCTTCAAATGACATCGTCAAATGACATTTAACAACTGCTGTTTTTGGTTGAATTATGTCCCTAAGAAAAGATATGTTGAAGTCCTAACCCCTATTACCTCAAAACTTGACCTTGTTTGGAAACAGGCTCTTTGAAGAACTAATCGAGTTAAAGTGAGGTTATTAGGGTGGGCCTTAATCTAACTGGTGTTCTTAAAAAAGGGGAAGTTCATTACAAAATGAACAAATCATGGGGATGTAAGGCAGCATGGAAAATTCTACCCAGAGTTTGAGAGGGAGTATGACCCCGCCCTACAGATTTCAGACTTCTAGCCTCCAGAACTGTAAGACAATCCATTTCTGTTATTTTTAAGCTAGCTAGCTTGTAGTACTTCTATTCATCATTCCTAGGAAAATAATATCTTGTATTACAAAATAACTTTTAGAGATGAATAAAGTTACAGCATACATTTCAGATCTAAAATTGAATTACATAATTAATCCTATCAGTAACAGAAACATAAATTAACCATTTGGAAAAATATATTGATAATAATTGCAGTGTATGGTGTAATATAGCAGTTAGTCTGAAACATAATTTTTTGTAATAGCAGAGTTCTAATGAGTATAGGTCATCTGAGAACATTTTTATTAAAAAAACATTTTATCTAATCAATAATACAAATCAATGTGTCATTAAATCTATTTTATTTGGTAGAGTAATTATCATTTTATTGCAAATTGGAAGCTGAATGAAAATTAACCAGTCCTCTCTTGGAAATAAAGCTACCATATCATGCTTAAATACAATTTGTGCTGCTATGGTTTATATAACTCATAACCAATTCATTAAAGTTTATTCATATATGCCATATCAAAATGTTCTACAGATCATTTACAAAAGACCACAAAGAACTCTTTTAAGAGTTCTTCGATTTTTTTTGCAAAAAATTGTTTTCATGCGTATAATACTTCTCAGCTAAACTGCCCTGTTTAAGATGATTCTGAGGCTACAATGAAAGCTGCATATTTACAAGTTTTCAGAGGTATTGGCCCTTCTTACTCTTTCATTTTAAGATAGAGCCATTTCAACCTTAGAACTTCATGATTTATGATTCTCACTCATGTTTACAAACAATCAATGGCACCTGAGCATGGTAATAATTTCTTTACAACCACAGCAGGGCACATAAGGAGCTGGGAGAGGTTTTATTGGCCAAGTTTTATCTGTTCCAGCATGCCAAGCACACATGAACTCCTGCACAGTTGAGCAGGATGACAATAAGAAATCGGTGTTAATGTAAGGTTCATTGTTCATTCTTCTTGAGATCATTTTGGTGCTAAAAATTGATGTATTTACTTATTTTTCATTTCCACATAGCATACACTTGCACAAACATACACCATGTGCTTTTATGCTTCTTTAAAGTTATTTCCATAATAGCAAAAGGACAAATAACTAACTGCAGATTCAGAAGATGATGTTAATATTCAACATTTACCTAGGCTTTATTATGTGCCAACATTGTTCTAAGCTACATGTAGTAGGACACCAAGTAATCTTTACAATAACCCTGAGCCTACCAAGTATTGAGCAGGAAAAAGAAATAGCCATCTGATCTCTCATTGGTGTGCATCCTTATCTAAGCATAATTCATATTCAGGTATGTGCTTACCGAGCAATTTAGACAAAAACACAGACACATAGAAAATATGTTATTCCTTATCTGCAGGGAAATCTGCATCTGGAGATATAATTCTACTATTGTCAAAGAAATGCTGCATCAATGTAGAAATGAAGTGAATGTCTCAATAAGGTCAAATGCACTGGGTTGCTTTCTGCAAAAATGGTGAAGATGAAGGCGCAGTGTGTGTTTATCTGGATAACTGACTTTTGACATTGACTCTGAATCTCCCTAGTCACATTTATACCTAATGGAAAAATCGAAACATCTGGAATGGACCTCTATTTTCCCACTTTACAAATGAAGAGGTGGCTTAAAATTTCTAAAATGTAATAAGTTTACTCATTTGACCTTCATTGTGTATAAACTGTGATAGATGCTTCAGATGAAAAAGGAATGAGATTGTCATGGTGATCGTATTCTAATGTTCCACTCAGTCTCATGAGGGCTGTACCAGAGTGAGATCAGGTTCCTATGAGAAAACAGGAAAACATTTCACACAGACGAGGTGACTTACGGTAGTCTTTCTGAAGGAGACGACAACATTTTAAGTCTTGAAATTTTTTAGAGGCTAACTATGTTATAGATAAGTATTTCAGACAAAACTATTTGTATTGTAAGGTATGGATGAAAGAGATGGTTGAGTTTATTTCAAGAATACAGAAAGCTAAATTTGACTTACATATAGAAAAAAACCCAGATATAGAACAAAACAGTGATTGAGAGCATTAGTAGAAATTAAATCATAAAAACTGTATATGCCATAGCAAATAATTTAGCACATACAAGAATATTTCCTAATATGTATTTTCTAGATGACACCTTAAGAAATAGTGAAAATATACTATATTATATTTATAGACAGGAAATATAAATTAGTATATTAATGGCTTAAAAAATTCTGGTATATATTAAATTTTAACACATTCCCCAAAAGTATTTCTCAAATGTATTTGACTATGAAAATTGTAAAATAAATGTTTATTGCAAACCACCATGTATGCAAAAAATTTGCAAATTAAACTGTGTAACCTAATAAAGGTAAGGGGAAAGAGAGAGAGAAACTGTAGCAGCGCCTCTTCTATCCCATCCTAATGGTTATCCTATCCTACATTTTTTAAAAATATATTTTTAAAGATTTTATTTATCTTTAGAGGGGAAGGGAAGGAGAGAGGGAGAGAAATATCAATGTATGGTTGCCTCTAGTGCACCCCCCACTGGGAACTGGCCTGCAACCCAGGCATGTGCCCTAACTGGGAATCGAACCTCGACCATTTGGTTCGCAGGCCCGTGCTCAATCCACTGAGCTACGCCAGCCAGGGATCCTATCCTACTTTTAAACAATTACTCCTATTCTGATTTCAAATGTCATATTGGTTTTTCCTGTTTCATAACTTTGGATAAATAAAATTTTGCAACCTATTCATTTATGGTCATTTTCCTTCAACTGATTATTGTACTTGTCATTCTATCCATGCTGCTGTGGATAGAGATGTTTGATTCATTTTCATTACTGTATATTACTCCTTTTATGAAACTTCCATAATTTATCTGTTCAACTCTTGCTGGCTGATTGTGACTGCAATATGTAATTCTAATATTAATATTTTCCATATGAGTATTTTTGCACATGTGTATACAGTTTTGTTGGATATGAATATTGGAGTCAAGTTTCTTCATCAAATGATATGAAATGTTAGCATTAGTAGATAGTACCAGATTATTCTTCCAAATAGGTTTTGAATTTGTACTTCCACAAGGAGTGTGTTGGGTTGATATTGCTTCCTACTGCTGCCAACAAACGATGTTGTCAGTATTTTTAATTTAAACCATCTTGTTGTTTTGTGGTATCTCAAGTGATTAATTTACATTTCCCTGAAGTTAAGCATGATTGAATATAATCTGGCTCCTTAGATTTTTTTTCAAAAAATCCCCTTTATATCTACTGTCCATTTATAATTGAATTGATGTGTTGTTTGGCTGGTAAATTGAATGTTTATTTCTCCATCATTTTTTTTGTCTGTAGGAATCCTTTAAATATTCTGAGGACTTGCACTTTGTCAAATTAAAAATATTATTCTTTAGTATATGACTTAATATTATGTTATTTCTGTTTCTAACTAGAAATTTTCATGCTTATAGTGGGTAGATAGAAATTAAGATATTTTTAATAGGAACATCCAATTAGATAGCACTATTTTACCAAAAGATTATTTCCTTTCTTTTTTATAGTACAGTTTGGCTGTAAATCAACCATCCATTTATGTATTAGCCTATTTTTCTATGTTCTGTTCGTCTGTTTTCCATGCTTTTCCAATACTACAATGTTTGAATATTTGTATTAATAGTAAAATTCCAGGTATATTATCTTTAAAGTTATTTATAAAGCTTATAAAAATTAAGGTGAAGGTAATTTTAATATTGATAAAAAGATTAGGCAAATTTATGTATTCTTAAGGGAAACTATGAAGTTATATTTTAGAGAATTATTTGAATTGGAATAATCTTCTAAGTTAAAAGCCATTTCACCCTCTAATAGGTCAGGACATCAAAGTTCTGTCACTAATATAAATTTGAGTTACACAGAGTGACACATTTTCCACGCGAAGGCCTCAATGAGGTGCATTTTGAAATAAGACTGCCAGCAAAAGGGCTCTGAAATAACTTTTGATATCCATAAAAATAAGTCTTTCCACTCTGTTCTTCTTTAAGATCACCATGGTTGTATGTGGCCCTTTGTGTTGTTGCATGCACACATATACAAACACACCCAAAAATATTGCTGGAATCTATGATGGTATTTAATACAGGGAATATTTTGAGAAAAAATGACATCTTTACAATATTCGACCTCAAGTTAATAAATGTAGCATATCCTTTTACTTTCTTCTATCTATAACATTTTTTAGGTTCATTTGCCGAGGTTTTGAACACCTTTTGTTACATTTATTATATGTATTTGATGTACTTGATACCATTTTCTCTTATGTCATTAAATGTTATATAATTTAAAATATTTTAATTAATTTTTGTTGCTAGTAAATAGAGCTATAGTCGCTTTTGTATCTTGACCTTGTAACCAGTGATTGTGCTGAATGCATTAACTAATTTGAATAATTTATAGATTGGTTCTTTGGATGTTTCATATCAAAATCATCCGAGGTCTGTCCAGGAAAAGTCCAATCATTGCTAATATAATGAGAATGGTTTGCGTCACATTGATATAACCTGGCAGCCAAAGACGGTGGACTGGAATGTGTATGAGTGAACCATGATGACTTTACTGTACTAGTTAGTGGGGGTGGAAGATGCCATTGAGTGAGCATGTATACTGCATGCCCACTGCATTCGAAATGACGGAGTAGAGCAACAAGTCTGCAACAAATTTTGTGTTAAGCTTGCATATTCCTCTGCAGAAGCTAATTGGATGGTTCAGAAGCCTGCAGCTGTGGGCAACTGGTGACTGGCAGCTTCATCATGACAACTTGCCCACTCATGCATCACGTCTTGTGCAGAGGTTTTTGGTGAAGCCTCAAATCATCCAGGTGACTCAGGCCCGCTACTGCCCAGATTTGGCGCCCTGTGTCTTCTAGCTTTCCCCAAAACTAAAATCACCTCTGAAAGGGAAGAGATTTCAAACTGTCAATGTGATTCAGAAAATACAATAGGGTAGCTGATGGAGGCTGGGAGAACTGTGTGAGGTCCAACTAGTATGTCATTGCCCTACATACAATGTTTCCTGTATTTTGCACCTTCTTCAACAAATATCTCTATTTTTCATATTAAATGGATGTATACTTCCTAGCCAGACCTTACATAATCAAGAATTTTATATATTCTTTTTAATTTGTACACATTTTTCTATTACCTTAAAGAACTAGAGAGGACCGTTCACAAAATATTTCTATACCTTAGGGTTCACTATTGGTGCTGTATGTTGTATGGGTTTGGACAAATGTATAAATGATATGTTCATTGTTACAATATTATACAGGGTATTTTCACTTGTCTAAAAATACTCTGTGATTCCCCTATTCATCTACCTTTCGACCCCTCAATGCCCAGAAATCACTATCGGTTTTCTATAGTTTTGCCTTTCTAGAATGTCATACAGTTAGAATCACATGATATAGAACCTTCTCAGTTGGCTTTCTCACTTAGAAATATGCATTTAAGTTTCTTCCATGTCTTTTAATGGCTTGCTAGCTTTTCTCTTCTATCACTGAATAATTTGTCATTGTCCAGATATACCACAATGTATTTAGCTATTTTTGTAAAATCTTGGCAAATATCTGCAACAATATATTTTGGTTAATTGTTCAGTATTTATCATTGATAAATATGTTTGAAATAATATCATATTATTCTTAAAAATGTATGTAAATAAAGATAATATAATATACATTTTAAAGGAACATCAACTGTAACAGAAAAACATGAATACAACATCGAATTCTTATTACTCAAAACTCAAAATCTGACGTCCTAAAGATTCTAACTCAGTAAATAATGAGTACCTAACACTGGATTATAATTCGTTAAAACTAAGAAGAACCAGAAAATAACTGAGAAGTAATATCTAACCTTTTTAGTAATTATATTTTTTGGCTTACTGACTAATTTATTCAGTTAGTGTATCAATCTTTTTGTGTTAAGTAATTAGAAAGCAGAAAAAAGTGTTTGACAGAAATGCCTACTTTTTTAATACCCTTGAAATCATTATCTTGCCTTGACCTCAGTGTTTTTCTAACAATTCAGTCTTTATTTGTACTAACATGTGTGAAATTTTCATGCTAAATTTAAAGTTTAGAAATAGAACAGAAATTAAAGATGTCTTTCCTTAATGGCTGAAAAGTGCCTGAAATTATTAATTTAACTGGTATAAATATACTCTAATCGTACTCCATCAATTTGTGTGACAAATGCTTCTAAATAATTTTTATTAATAACTGCATTTTTATCTACAAATAACAAATTTCATTACCAAATCTAAGATCTTAATTAGCAAAAAATATGTTGCCCATTTGCTGCAGATAAGTACGCTTGGTGCTGTAGGACTAAAGTCATTTAAGAAAGAGATCAAGTCCTCAAGAAAGTAAGATAATGTTTCCCATATGAATTGTACAGAAAAGAAGTAGTAAAAGGGAAACCTGTAGATTTAAAGATAATTAAAAGAATACTTCATGTTAAAATGAAGTAAAGAGAATGATTATACTACTAAATCTGGGGGTACACATTTGCACAATAACATTTTAAAGTGCATGTTAGAGTTTTAGATGAAATAGATAAATACAGAATCTAATATTTTTCTACACCACAACGGGTTATCACATCTTGAGTATGAATACCCAACACAAATGTTCTTTGTGACTTTTTCCAGTGCCAAAGGCTTATGCTGGAAATTGTCATCCCTTAACCAGATATCCTGCACAGAATTTACAACCTGCCAACTCTCTCCTCTTACACCTTATTGCTGACTTATTCTCGTCCTGTGGTGCACACAGTCATGCTTGTTCAGAAAATCCCGAAAGGACTTGGTAGAGAAATTGTAGTAAGTCTTAATTTGCTCACCTTGTAGGAGTCACTAGGTCTGCTAGTTCGGCCCCCTGGAAATGGGTTCCTGATTCTGGAGTGATCCCACTGTACTGATGTACCTTATGCAGAATGTGATGCCCTCATTTTCCCTCATTCCCAATCAGGCACACAAAAATGATTTAATTATTTAGTGATTTCATTAAAAGATTTGTCAAAGGTAAAAAAATAAATTTATGTTGCATGAGGCAGTCAGAGACATTCACAGCTGAGCCCAGTCCCAACACCCCGGCCTCCCCATTCTCCTCCCATCCCATGGAGCCAGACATCTAAGCACAGCGTGGCCTCAATATTTCCTAATGAATCCATATATGTTTATGTTTCCACATATTTAAATGAGTATAGTTATTATCTAAAATGTCCTTTCTTACCCTCAATTTTCTGCCACAAATATTATCTGTACTCTAGAGCTACTATCTCTGTTTCATTTATTTCCAACTACCCAACAGAAGCCATTACATTTATATTCACATTTCAACAACACTTTGTTCTATTTAAGGTGATGCTGGGACACTGAGTGAGAGCACTGGTTCCAGAGTCAGGTGCCCTCTCAGTTTGCATATGGAACTGTATCAATTGATGAGCTCTACAACCTTGAACAAGTTCCTACAACTCTCCATGTCTCAGTTTTCTCTTATTTAAAATAGTCAGCTCTGGCTGGTGTGGCTCAGTGGACTGAGTGCTGGCCTGAGAACCAAAGGGTTGCCAGTTTGATTCTCAGTCAGAGCACATGCATGGGTTGTGGGGGTGTGGGAGGCAACCACACACTGATGTTTCTCTCCCTCCCTTTCCCTTTTTCTAAAAATAAATAAGTAAAATCTTTTAAAAAATAAAATAAAATGGTCATAGTATATGTTATGGATATGCATAAAATTGTGAACTGTGGGTAGAACTTGTTCAATAGTTTTATCTATTATCTTAGGTATTTGCAAATACACTTGTCCCCCCTCCATGGTAACTTCTAAAAGAAGGTTTTTGTTTTTTTTTTTTTTTTACTGTTTTCCTGTAATCAATGGCTATTACCAAGCTATGAGTATTTACTAATAAATGTGTGAGTGAAAAGCAGGGGAGACCTTAGAGGATCTTTGCTAAATGTTAATTGTCTATTTATATGTTATTTTAGATTGTAAGAATTTGCCTTGTAAGCACATCAAAAATGGTTGAACATGAACATTCAGTTTCATATAGCTCAATCATATATATTATGTATAAGCCTATATGTAAGCTAGATAAATATAGTTAATTCTTTATAATTATTAATTATGATAATAATTCCTAGGTTCATTTTTCCTCCATTTTCACCAGAATAATGATGATTATTATCAACCAAATTTGAGGCTGGCCCTGACCATTTTTAAACCCTATGAAAACACAACTTCTCAAAGTTGATGACTCAGAGCCAGAAGGACATCAGACATAGGCATACGTGAGAGCATCTAGAAGCCATTTGGTTTTCCTGTTCTCCTCCTTGTAGTTTTAATCTGTTTAATGAGGTTAGACTTCTTCTGAACATGAAATATTGCTGAGACAGTACATGATGTATTTCAGAGATATAGTTTATATAAAGTTTTTGGCTAACATACCTTTTAACATTACCAAATCATCTCGTAAATCTGCCTTTTGTAGTTTTCTCGGATCTTCATTGCTCTGAGTTTGATTTACGGCCAGGCGAGTCCACTGAAGTTCCTCGGCCTATATAGCCATGCCTGATAATCACTCATCTACCTCTCTATATATGTTTTTCATTGATCTATCTATCTACCTATCAGTCATCTACCGTCCATTTTCTATCTAATGGGATTCTGTTTAAGACAGAGAGATCTGTTTAAGGCTATATTCAAGTTGTATTGCTCATACTCACTAGAAGAGACAAAGCTTATGGTCAAAAGAAAGAGAAACAGTGCTCTCTATAATCCTGTACTTCTTCCTGAACTAAGGTACAACTTCTCAAAGTCCTCGAACCATTATCTGGCATCACGGTAAGCAAGACATAATTCTGCAGTCATTCTTAGCTGGATATGCTTGAGACATATCTCCAAATGAAAATATCTTTAGATAAGCAAGCACATTTCCTATAACCATTAAAGTTTATTTCATGAGGATAAAGGGAAAACAGTCAGTAGCTATCCTGACACATAACATTTACATTCATAAAATTGAAGATGATCAGAACAGTCCCCTCATTATAAAGTTGTAGCATCTGAGGCTTACATAGGCCAAGTCAGCTTGTCAAAGTCATGAATTAGGTTTGAAAGCTATAAACCAGGGCATGTGAACCCCTATTCAGTGACCTTTTCACTACATAATATTTTGTTTAAATCAGTGGTATGTGTTGAGGTTGAAATATCAAAATACCAAAAATTATTGGTATTTTGACTTGAATTATATAGTTTTTTTTAATATTTAGATTCTCTATTTTTTCAAGTAGTGACTTCTTATGTTTAATTTGACAGTCTTTGAAGATGGTTACTAAAACTGCAGTCAGAATGACTAACTTAATCAGTATTATAAGGACATACTCATTTAATTTCTGCATGACTTTAAATGCTTAATCTAAAAGAACTTTTAAAAATAAATTAGAAGTGTATTAGTTGTATTGTAAAATCAAAATACTCAACTTGGAAATTTTTTTCTAGTTGTTTTTGTTTTCCTCCCCAAATGGGAAATGCTATTGAAATTTTAATTCATTTCCTCTAAAAGAAAATTATTGTATCATATACAATATGACTTTTAACTAAGAATGCCAAAATAACACATTTAAGTATGAGCTCCTAGTATGCCTTATAGAAAAGTTAATACCCATAATTTGGAAACTATGAGCAAATGAATTGTTAATATCGATGGTTTATCACAAAAATTTGGCCCAGAGTTTGTTTTGTGACAAGTCATAGGATCTCAAAGCCATTATGTAAAATATTTCATATTTCACACTTTGATTAATACCATCATATATACAATGCAATCCTGAATTGTAGAGGTTATTGAAGTCTCTCAAGAATGCTTTTGCTTAATTATATTAGGGGGATAAACTGTACCAATAAAGAACTCAAAATCCAAACACATAATTCTGTGATGCATTTTCATGTACTGGAAGTCATTAACTTTTCTCTAGTGAGGGCAGATTCAAGATTAATTTCCTGAACTTTTACATTCATGGCTCCATTTCTCCTTTTGTATTCTTTACAGCCCTACCAAGATCACCATAGCAGACACCTTACCTCTTTCTGATTAGCTTGTTTTCACTAAAAACCAGAGAATACTTTCAGTGGTTTGCGGCTGTCAAATTACATAGGTGCTCAGTAAGGATTTGCCGAGTACAAAGAGGAATGAAAACACAATTACTTCTACTTCTCAATACTTCCTCTGCACCTGACCTATATATCACAGAACATTTTTAGCAGTAACTACTTGTCAATCAAAATGATATGGGAAAAGATAAACTGGTCAGAGTAGAACAGTTGTTGTTGAAATAGATAGGAAGTCCTGGGCCAGCAAGTATCTCTCTTTTGCCTATAATAGTTGTCCTTGCCCTACTTGAAAATCACTCAGCTATTATATCTCAAAAATATTACAAAATTAGAAGTAAATTTTAAATGCCCTGCTCTCAAGCCACAAAAAAACAATTAAGTGATCTTATAGAGAAATCAGCCTGGTATTTGTTGACAATTATACATTGAAGGCCAGAAGAGGCAGATTAGTGGAAAAGGCTTTGAGGACATCCTTTTAAATGACCATCTGGGAAATTTCTATGTAATCTCCTTTCATGGATGACCATGTTCTTGATGAATAACAAAAAATGATGTGCTTTGGATATTCTTTCCAATCTGCTATCTAGTTACGAATTATCAGACCATGCCCTGTCAAGTTCTACTGCACCAAAAGGAGAGAGAACAGGATTGCCTTTATCAAATTCATCTGTATAAGGTCTGTTATTTTCTCTCAGCCAGCCTCAAGAAGGCCATAGCCTTTTCTCTGACTCTGTAGCTGATAAGTGCTAACTTATAAATGTTAGCACATCTTGTCCCTTGCTCTTAGCAATATTGCCCTCCATTCTAAATATAGATGAGAATAATATAAAAATAAGTTTTTCTTTCATGGTGAAAGGGGTTGACAATACTCTGGTTAGCAAATGCAGGAGTATAAACAAATCAAAACATAGTTAACTATGTGTGTTGATTTGCATTCTTGAAGAGACTGTCTTAGACACTACCCTTTTTGACCTAAACAGACCCTCTCAGTTCTCTAGAATTTTTCACTAATTACAGTTTACAAGACAAGTCAGACTTCCAAACCAGTTCTGTGTACCGCAGAGTCTGACAAGAAAAGAAAAATACAACTCTATCTAGTTATAATTTGGGTCGTTCTTGCACATTCCCACTTATCACAGGAGTAATATCTCAGACTTCTTTCATCCTTTTACAAATGTCAAACACGTAATCAACTCAACACAGAGATATTGATTTAGGGGCACAGCAACTTCATTTCACATGAAATCAAAAGACTGAGCACACAGATATTCTTTCTTGTCTCACAGAATATTGTTACATTGAGGAAGAATACAGAATAAAGCCAGTACCAAGAGAAGTAGCTAAAACAATACTATACTATTTGTTTTTATGAGTAGAATTCATTCAATATCAACAAGCATTTTTACAGCCAGAAAACTCTGAAGGCTGAATTTAGAATTGGGACACCTTGTCAGTGTTTTGTTTTGAAATCATACTTCCTGTTTAGAAAGACAGGCATCATTTCTTTTCAGAGGAATAATCGTAGGTATCTGATAGAATAAATCAACCTTCCCACTTCTGCCTTACTAAAAGTGCATATAGTATCGTTCTCTCAAATGTAGAGATAGAAGAGAATCCAGTGACTTTGGTTCTGGCCTCAGAATAGGCAGAAAATAGCTAATGATGATAGTGAATACAAAACTGAGGGCCAATACAAACAAACAAAACTGAGGACCATATAGACTGACAATGTAAACACAAACGTCCAACACTGAGGATGTAATATTATCTCTCTGTGACAGTCTAGTAATATGAAAATATTGCCAATATAGCTTTATGGTATTAAGTTTTTTATTGTGACAGCAGATTACCAAGCTAGTAACGTTATCATCCATTTAACAGAAAATATGTTTATTCATTGACTGAATTCATCACTGTGAAAAGTATACTGATGAACAATATTATTCAGAATAATATTGACTTAAAAATAGAAAAAAGGTCTGATGTTCATAATGAATATTGCAAATAGTATCATCTTAAAATTAACATAAACCTTAGGTAACCACAGGATGTAGTCAAGTAATTACTGCTTTGTTTAAGAGTATAAAAAGAAATAACAAAAATGTGAATGAAATAAGCAACTAAAAACATTAACTTGTATTCATGCAAATTAAGGGCTTATAGAAATAGCACAGTGAGCCGTGACACAATGTTAAGAGATCGTACAGGTGTGATTAGACTCCCGGAGGGACAAGGAGGTTTTACACAATATATTGGAAGGAGATAAGCTAGATCTTCCAAATTTGGTAATAGCTGTAAGCCACATATGCAACATGTTTAATGAACTTCAAACTAGGAGCACAATAAATCTTATTGTTTAAAATCAGCACTAAAGAAGCCATCTTATAATTACAGTAAAAGATAATATACAGGTGAACAAAAAGAATGATTTGATGAGCATATTGCTCATCAAAAACAGTGCTAGTTAGAAAACACTGAAGCAACATCTTTAAAGCCCTGAAATGAAAGCCTTGTGACCTAACATTCGAGACCTGATAAAAATTTTTGAAATAACTGAAGTCAGTGTAAAAATATATTCAGATACACAAAAGCTGAAAGACTGCATTACTAGCAGATCTGCACTACCAAGGAGAAATTCTTCAGGAAGAAGGATAACGATTTCAGGTAGAAGTTTGTGATCGATACAGAAAAAATATAAATGTATGTGTAAATATAAAATATTTTTTATATTTTAAGTCCTTTAAGAGACGATTGTTTAAAAAATATAGCCCTGTGGCTCAGGGGACTGAGTGCCGGCCTGCTAACCAAAGGGTCATGTATTCGGTTTGTTTCCCAGTCGGGGCACATGCCTGGGTTTCAGGCCAGGTTCCCAGTGCAAAAGGCAACCACACATTTTTGTTTCTCTTCCTCTCTTTCTTCCTCCCTTCCCCTCTGTTAAAAATAAATAAAATCTTCTAATAAATAAAAAACAAAAATGTAATAACATTATAGAATGCATATACATGCAAATAGTACATGTATGACACTAATGCATAAAGGCTATGGAGGTAAAAGTGGAAATATACCGTCGTGAGGTCCTTCAGTGTTTGAGTCAGCAGGCTGCAGACCCAGGAATGCTGATGTTTGGATCCAGCCCGAGTCTGACGGCCTGAGAGCCAGGAAAGCGGATGATATAGTTCTTATCCCAAGGCTGGCATGGTAGAGACTCTTTAAGAGGCAATGTTGGAATTCAAATTTGAAGAGAAGATAAAAACCAGAGTCACTTCAGAGGCAGTAAGGCAAGAAGAAGTTTTTCTTTCTCAGGAGACCTGTTCTAGTTAGGCCCTCAAAAGACTGGATGAGGTCCATCGCATAGGGAGGACAACCGGCTTTACTCAGTTTACAGGTGACTTCAATTAAAAGAAAAACAAAATGAATAACAAAAACAAATGTTAGTATTCTCCAAAGCACCGTCATCAAAGCATCCACAAAAATGTTTGACGAAATAGGTGAGATGCTGTGGTCCTGTGACACTGACACATCAAATTAACCCACAATGACCTGATGACCAAAACACAAGTTAGTTTGGTTTAACATTCTAAAACCAATTAACATAATTCACCATTTAAGAAAGAAAATTGATCGTAACAATAGAGGACAGGAAAAAAATCTGTTTACAAAACTTAGCATCGCATTCTGTTTAAATCTCTCAGCAAACTGGAAATGGAAGCAGTGTGTAAACCTGATAAAGGGATTTCGGGCAATACAGCAAATATCACATTGGATGGCAAAAAGTGAGTTTTCCTGAACATTAGGAAAAATAAAGGGCATTTACTTTCAGCACTTCTTTTCCATGTGGCATCAGCAGTTCTAGCCTTTGGAAAAATATAAGGAAAAAAGCATGTATAGACATATAGTCAGTAAAAAAATAAATTTTTATTAGCTGATGACATAATCGTCAACGTAGAAGATCCTACTGAATTTACATAAAAGCTTCGAGGACTATTAATAAGCTTAGTAAGTTCGAATGCTACAGATCAATATACAAATAATCAAATGTGTTTTTATATACTAATAATCAAAAATTGAAGTTTAAAAACAATGCCACTAACTAAATCATCAAAAATGTGATACAGCTAGAGATAAATTTTACAACCGACGTGTATTGACTCTATATTTAAAAAATGCAAATGTAATTGATAAAAATGAACGAAAATGTAGATAAGAATAAAGAAGACCTAAATAAATGGATATATATACCATGTTCATGGATCAGAAGAATCAATATAAAGAGGTCAGTTCTCCACAATTCAGTTTATACAATCAAAGCAATACTAAATAAAATTTTAGTAGGGTTTTTGCAGTAATAGTCAAGCTTATTCCAAGATTTAAATAAATATGAAAGGACATAGGAGATACTAAAAAATAAAAACTTTGAAAAAGTAGAAAAAATAATAGGTCCAACAGAAACATATTTCAAGTTTTATCACAAAGTTACGACAAGTAAAAGAGTGTTGTTTTGGAGTTAAGATAAATAGAATAATAAAACTGAATAAAACCCAATTTGAATTTCTGCTTAATGTTAGGGCAATACAATGAGAAAGAGACAATCACTTCCATAAGTGGCATAGAAACTGTTGAAAAACAATACACAAAATGAACAAATAAAGAGCCAAAAACCTTTGACCTATACTGCACATACATACAAACAACTTACCTCAAATGAATTATAGCCTTAAATTTGAAACATAAAACTAAAAATTTTCTAGTAGAAAATATAAGTGGAAATAACCTTGTATTTTGCAATTTCGTGAATTACAAAGAAAAAGTAACATCCGGGAAAGAAAAAAACCTGGTGAATTGAACTTCATCAATATTAAAAGTGTCTGTTGTTCATAAAACACTTCTAACAGGATATAAAAATGAGTCAGAGCCCTGGCTGGTGTGGCTCGGTGTATTGAGCGTGAGCCTGTGAACCAAAGTATCACAGTTCGATTCCCAGCCAGGGCACATGCCTGGGTTGTGGGCCAGGTCCCAGCAGGGGACCCACAAGAAGCAACCATACGTTGATATACACCTCTCCCTCTCTCCTTCTCTTCCCTTCTAAAGATAAATAGATAAATAAAATCTTTTAAAAAGATACTTGTTAAAAAAAAGAGTCAGAGACTGAAGAAAATTTTGTAAATTTTATGCCTGACAAAAGACTTCTATTCAGAATATGTGAGGAACTCACAAAACTCACTAATAATTTAAAGTGGAAAAAGTTTTAGACACTTTACCAGAGAAGACAAATGGAAGACAAATAAGCACATGAAAAGATAACTTATTCCCTGTTCTTTAGGGAAAAGCAAATTGAATTATAAGGATGTATCACTATTTACCAGGGCTGCCAAAAACTAAAAAAGACTTACCATACCAAGTGTTGGCTAGCATACAGATAGACTGGACTTCCCATATACAACTGTTGGGAATGTAAAAATGGTAAAACCACTTTGACAAAGAATCTTTTAAAAAACAGATTTTTAAATGTTAAATATACA
>PVKM010009824.1:0-36077 GCA_004027735.1 Carollia perspicillata | reverse complement strand
TTTTGTATCACAAAGTTGGGGTTCAGCCATTAGATAGGATGTGGATCCTGGCTATTTTGTTCACATGAGTATGGAGGAGGGAGGGGCGTTGGACACTTAGTTCATTTTAGAAGAAACCTATTCTGTATGCATTTGCTTTGGTCATCCTTGTAAACAGAGAAGAATAATTTTTCTCTGACCATTCTCACTAACTCCTGAATATATTGTAATCTTGGCTAACTTTGAAACCCAAAAATCTTACTTTAAAAATGCAGAAACTTCCCTAGCCAGCTAGCTCAGTTGGTTGGAGTGTTGTCTCCAACCAAAAGTTTGTGGTTCAATCCCCAGGCAGGGCACATACCTAGGTTGAAAGTTCCATCTCTGGCCAGGGAGCATGTGGGAGGAAACAGATGAATGTTTCTCACATTGATGTTTCTTCTTCCTCTCTCACTTCTCTCCCTTCTCTCTGTCTAAAATCAATAAACAGACCCTCAGGGGAGGGTTTTATACTTTTTTAATGCAGAAACTATGGAGGTTATAAAAAGTTCTGTCCAGAAGTTATCCAGCCATGTACTATGAAAAATAGAGACACTTATTGAAGACAAGACCAGATACAAGAAATATTGTACATAGGACAATGGTGCCTCAGTCCCTTTCAAAAGAGGCACCTTGGGACCTCACACAGTTTTCCCAGCCTCTCTTCCACTGTTCAAAATACTCTACAAAATCCTTTGTTAGAATCGCCATCAGCTGACCCATCATATCTTCTTGAATCTCATTGATGTTCTGAAATCTCTTCCTTTTCAAAAGTGATTTTAGTTTGGGAAAAAGCCATAAGTCTTAGGGTGCCAAATATGGGTTGTTGGAGGACTGAGTCACCTGGATGATTCGATGTTTTGCCAAAAAACTCTGTACAAGACGTGATACATGAACAGGCATGTTATCGTGATGAAGCTGCCAATCACCAGTTTCCCAAAGCTTCAGTCTTCTGAATCATCTGAATAGTTTCCACTCAGGAATCTTCAAGCTTAGCACAAACTTTGATGCTCTTTGTTGCTCTACTCACTCATTTTGAATTTGATGGCCACAGAGCACACCTACTCACTCAACAGATCTGCTGCCCCCACTAACTAGTACAGTGAAGTCATCATTGTTCTCACATACACATTCTGGTCCACTCTCCTCAGCTGCCAGGTTACACTGATGTTGCACAAACTATTCTCGTTATATTAACAATGGCTGGACTTTTCCTGGACAGATCTTATGTATTTTTTATGATTTAGAATTCAAGTCATGCTGAATAATAACTGAAACAGAATAAAATGTGGAACACAAAGAGATGCAATATGATTCAAAATCTACTATTCTGATTCAAATAAAATTTTAAGAATTAAAATTGCTACCCAGCCCAATTAGAATTCAATATGGTACACTAAAGAGGATAGATATAAATGCTTAAATAAAAACACAACAGCACTGAAAAAGAAATAAAGTGGGAACTGCAGTGGAAAAGAAATGTTGAAAACTTCCCAAGTGAACCTAGGGAAAGCATTGAGCTCTAAGTCAAGAACATATTTTGCCAGGAGCCAAAAATCAGGGAGATTTAGAACTGGGGAAGGGAGGGTTAGTGTCAATCAGTCTCTTACTACCCATGTTGAAATAGAGAATATAAATCAAAGTCAGCAAAATTCTCCTCCCAAAGATAAAACCCAAGCACTGTTTCTGTAAAAAAAAAAAAAAAAAAAAAAAAAATTCCCAGTGAGGTTTTTGAGGCTTAAAGGAAGCAGTTCAGAGCCAAAGTAACCCCAGACCTTCATGTGAGCACGAGAAAGAAAAGACCGCAAGGCCTCCAGAAGCGAAATTACCAAAACTGTGATCTGGAGTACATACCAAGTGACTTCAGGACACCATGGCCTGTGCATACGGTGACTGTAGTGTTTTAGATTTTCAGGGTAAACACAGCCATCCTGAAATGCTAACAGACACCACGAAAACTGCTTATGTTAGACAGTTCATAGCTTCAACTTCAGATTGTACTACATTCCTTTCCATGATAGCATATCTTTGAGAAGCAAGACTTTCAGCAGCTACTATGATAAAAAACAAGTATCACTAGAAAGTCAAGGTGGAACAGAAAATGAGCAAAACCTATCTGATCTGAACACAGGGTGTGAGGTATTGTGCTGTTAGATCCCAAAGGCCACATACAACCCATTACTAATTCATGGGGTTTATTTAAGCATGAAAGAGAAATATTTTCTCTTTCAATGTATATGTGTTTAATTTCCAAACAGCTAATAAGTTGTCATAGCTACTTACAAAGAAGACTGTTAGAAAGTCCTTAGGCTCGGGCTTCTGTGAAAATTCACTGAGATACTCTGACTGGTGTAGGGTATTTGGTTAGGCATCCTTCTACAAAGCAAAAGGTCACTAGTTTGATTCCCAGTCAGGACACACACCTGGGTTGCAGGTTTGGTCTGCTGTTGTGGTAGGTTCAAGAGGCAGCCAACTGATGTTTCTTGCTCATATCAATGTTCCTCACCCTCTCTTTCTCCATCCCTTCACCTTTCTCTAAAGATAAATAAACTCTTTAAAAAAAATCACTGAGACAACAAAGGAGTCACGGACCAAGAAAACTAGGCAATATCTGTGTTGTGTTATCAACTCTCAGGGAACAACTGCCTCATTTTGGCACTTAGCCTGGCAGGGGCGTGGGGAAAAAGGAGGTTCCCAGGATGTCCGCTGCTTGTTCTTCCTGCTGTCGATGCCTCACCCATTTATGTGGGGACTGTAGTTAGCCATTCAAGGAAGAGGCCTGCTCAGGAAACAGATGTGCATACTATAAAGGAAACCCAAAATCACCGCCAATGTCCATCAACCCAGGCCTTCATTCATAAAATCAACGAAACCAAGGGCCACCTGAGATAGAAGGAAAATACCAGAATAGAAGATAATGACAATGATGACCAAGTAAAACAGCTCACCTGAGAGAAAATGGGAATACTAATAACAATAATTCAATTTGATCTTCAGAGATTAGAGAGGAAATTGCTCACATAAAATTAAATTTGGCTACAATTAGAGAAGAAGCGGGGAGGTGATGGAACAGAAGAAGAAAACAGCACTCACAGAAAGGAAGGACTTACTGGTAATTAAAACAGGATTGACAAAACAAACATTTGATTAAAATACCAAGTTGCTTATCGGCCCCAGGGCTCTCTGTCACTGTGGAGACCAGACAGCCAGCAAGTAGAGCCAAATAATCTCCCAGATCCAAAAGCAAAAATAAACCAACATATGAATAAATAAAAAATTAAAGGTCTCACAAGATATATACAGGAGGGCCAAATAGTTCAATAGAGATTTTTTTAAAACAGAAAACAAAAATGTTCATGGAAAGAAACAGTAAGAAAAATAATTGAACAGTCTTTCCCAGAGCTGAAGTTTCTTATGTAATGGTCCACCAAGGACAGGAAAAAATACATCCACACCCAAATACATCCTGATAAAGTTTAAGAACACAAAACATAAAAGAAAAATTCTGAAAGCCTCCACAACAAAAAATAGAGGAGGACAACATGATAGGAATGAGTCAGTGGCAGCTGTTGGAAGCTAAGGAAACGAAGAATCTAGAAGAGCTTTGCCTTGGATCACTCTTCATATTGTAGGAGCGAGTGACATGGGATTACATTTCCTTGCAACCTGTTCAATCACACACCTTGTTTCGAAGAGAACAATACTTGCATAACTAAAATACTATGTGCTGACATGGAGGGACACCCATAATTTGAAATTAACAAGTTACAGAAGAAATGGATAATCATCCTATAGAATATAAATGATACACGTGCATCTATAAATTGGACAGAGGTAGGTAAACAGATAGACAGATAAATAGATATATATAGATAGATAGATAGAAATAGATAGACGATAGACAGATAGCAAGCAGACAGGTGGGCCTGGGAGAAGAGATGAACCCATTAGCTTTTCATCTTGACCACTTAATTGATTCTCCTGCCCCTCCTCCTATTTCTCTCCTCCTTCTTCTTTCTTTTTAAAGTACAGATTTTTGAAATTTAAAAAAATGAGGAAAAAAGTTCATCTCACATTTACTAGAATAAAGCAGCAGGAGGTACATAGTAGATAGTTGATCGATACTTGTTAAACAGATGAATACATTTTAAAAATTTTGATCAACAGAAGTATATTTCTATTGAAATGATTTTACTGTTTTCCAAAATTTGAGCCTTCTGCCTCTTCTTATGTTACATTTGGTAAACATATTTTCCTAGAAATTAATTTATTTCAGCTGAATTTCAAAATGTATTATCACAGGGCTATGCATAGTACTGGTTTAGTTTTGAAATTTCCTGTCCATATTTTTTGTTTACTTAACAAATACACATAGATATTCTTTAAAATTCCATTCCAGTTAATTTTACAAATGGAAAGTCAATCTGGCTCAGAGCCTGGAGGCTCTGTGTTTGTACGTCCTCTCTCTTTCTCTTAGCCTTACCATGGATTTGACACTGTTAATATTTCATTTAAACGAATCCAGTTTCTAATTACTATATTTATTCTATAGGTTTCAGGTTTCATTCATTAATTTCTACTATACCTTTATTAGTTTTTTACTCATGTTTTCATTAAGGCTTGCTTTGCTTGTTTGCTTCTGGAGTGGATTGGATAGTTTCTTTACATCCTTTCTTATTTATAGATAAAAAGCTTTAAAAGTTACAAAGTTTTTTCCTAGTATAATCTAGGTTGCATCCCATATATTATAGTATGTGATGTTTTCATTGTTATCTCCTAAACAATCTCTAATCAGTTTTTTTTCTCTGCTCCTCAAAGATTATTTAGGGAGTATTTCTAATTTCCACACAGCTTAAGTTTTTACATATTTTTGTTACCACTTTAATCATATTGCTTTTGTCAGAAAGTGTGGTCCAGAGAAGTTACTGAGCTTTTTCTTTAGACACAGGCTATGATCAGTGTTTAACTTTACAATGGACATTTGACAATAGCATATTTTTATAAATATTGAGTAAATAACATGTATTAATTTCATTGTTTGATTCTTTTCTTTAATATTTATCTACCTAACACATGCAAATTACAGAAAAATTATTAACATATTCTAACCATGCTTTGACAATTTCTTATTGTATTTCTGACTGCTTTTATTTGATATATTTTGATACTATTTTATCTGGCTCAGAAATATTCCTATCTATTATGTTCTCATAATAAACTGTCCTTTAAAAATAAATTTAAAGTACACCAATTTGTTCCATACTGACTATTTTTCCTTTTCATCTGATTGCCATATGACTATTTTGGGTTCTTTTTATTTGTCTTATATTTCTTTGTTCATCAGTTTATTTTTATATTTTGTGTCATTTTTTTCAGAATACATGTATTTGTATAAAATTTAACATGTGAATCTTGTCTTTTTTATGGAAGTTTAATACATTGTATTTTTAATATATGCTATGATGAGTGATCTTCTTAATAATAATTTTATCCTTGGGGTTTTTTTTGTTTTGGTTTGGTTTTTTTGGTATTCTTCCGTGCTATTAACATAGATATATGGCATTTTTCAAAAAATCACCTTGTTCTAGCTTACAACTTTACCTTCATTCATGTATACATTTGTTTGACAAATACGTGTTAATCCCGTATTATACACGTGGCTTTTTACTAGCCACTGAAGATCTGTTGGTGAATAAGGCTTAGATGGGTTTTGCCATCCTGAAGCCTAGCTTCGAAAAATATTATAGGTGGAATACAGAGGACTCTTAGGGCAGTGAAAATACTCTTTAAGGTATTATAAGGATGGATCCATGTCATTACACATTTGTCCCAGCCTGTAGAATGTGCAACACCAAGAATAAACTGATGTAAGCTATGGACTCTAGGCAATAATATAGGTTCACCAATTGTAACAAAAGCTCCACTATGGTATAGAAGGTTGATAATGGAGAAAGCTGTGAGTTTGTGAAGTCAGAGGAAATAATGGAACTCTTGTACCTTTACCTCAATTTTTCTGTGGACCTAAAACTGCATTAAAAATAGTCTTAATAAAATATAAACAGAACAATGGTGACATCACCGTGCTTTCTGTGGAATGAGTGCCATTCTCACTGCTCTACTTGTTTGAACTCATTGCATTATCACAACAAAATGAGATTTTACCAGTGAAAACCCTGAGGCTTGCAAAGTTTAAAATATGTCCCAATTGTTATTGGCTTTGTATGAGGTGCATGCAAGAGCTCATTACTATGAATGTACTGACCACTAATGTGAGCAGGCTCCAGGCTTCACATAACCTTCCCAGATTATTGAACCCTCAGTCTTTGCTGTTCAAGGTGACCCATTCTAATGCCTTTCTCCCATTCACAGCCAAAGATTGTGGCTGGTCAATGACTAGTGTTTTTTATTGCAGAAATTCTCCTGGAAAGCACCAGTCATTTCCTTCCTCTCTGGGTCTCATTCTCCCAGGCACCCTGAAATTGTCCAAGATAACTGTGGAGTTCTAGGTCTAGGCACCCTTCATCACAGAGATGCTCCTGGAAAGTTCTAAGCTATCATCCACTCCCTCCACAGTCCAAAGAACACATCTTGGTGCTTTCCATGCCACCAGCCACTAGGACAGGAAATGCACTCTGTCTCATTGTACTGTGCAGTTACCATCACCTGGTATGATCGCCCGGAGCTGGAGCACAGATAGCTACTACAAGGCCATCTACTCTCAAAGTCCTCAATGAAAAGCACAACCAAAGTCCTTTACTCTGAACAGAGTATTCTGGATCTTTCTGCATCTTTGTATGGAAATTCAACCCCCACACCCCAACATCATGCCCTGTCAACCTTGGAGAGCAGGCCCCAGGTTGGAGGTGGACATGTGCCCTGATATGCACTCAACTGCCTTTAGCTTATTGCTTTGCCTTCTCTGCCACACAATTTATTTAGATCAGACATTCTAACTCCTTTCCTCTGTGTTTAATCAACACTTCCCTTACATGAATCTTCTTTGCTTAGTTTTGTGTATGTCAAAAAGGGAGATCCCAAACTTGGGAAATCTTTTTCTCTCTTCAGAAAGTTTAGCCTTCAGGCCTTGTGTGTTGCTGTGCATTCAAATATCCTTGTTAGTATGCCAAAAGCTGCTTAGCCTTACGTGTATGAATAAACCTGTTCTTTTCATTATTGCTGATCACCCTCCTCCCCACACCCCCAGGACAGGTGGATGCCCAGGATGAGACGAGAGAAGGTCATACATCGGGAGATGCAAAGCATAAAATTACACCAGTGTATATCAAAAACATTCACCCTACTTTGTAACAGTTGAAGAAATACATAGCCCTGAGATGTCATAACACAGAGGAATCTGCCTAAACTGAGAGCAATGGATGTTTTCTTAAGGAAGTAGTATTTGACATTAGCTTTGAATAATCTCTGGGACTCTTCTGATCCAAGAGGAAAAAAAGAGCGTTTCTAGCAAAGGGAATGGCATCGGCAAAGGGCCAGAGGCTACAGGAGCCTGGTGTGCCCAAGCAAGTGAAGAAACTCCATGTGGCTGAAGAATAGAGAGGGAAAATAAGAGGTATAAGACATGCAATGGGGAAAAAAAGATGAACAGGAAGATGCCTGGCAATGGACAGCCACAGTGTTGAGCAGGGCAGGAATCAGGTCTCTGTGCTCCTGTGGGAATGGAAAGGGATGTTGAAAGTTGGCAGACAGTGGGAAGCTCTGACTGCAGCCCTGGCACAAAATACATAAACTTACAAAATCTGACCCCTGTCAGGGTTTGTTCTATGACTTTTAGTGGACTCACTAATTGTCCACAGATTGAAGAAGTTAAGAACTATGAGACTGGTTTGTTTGGCGGTTATCTAGCCCAAGGACTACCTGTTCTAAACCCTATTCTCTCTCCTATATGCCACCACTCCCCGGTGGGGAATTCAACTCTCCCAAATGTGCCAGAATCAAAGTGAGCAAATGATGGTCATTATCCACATAAAATTATTGTCCTTTGCCCTCCATAATTTTCCCACCGGCAATGGAACCAGTTAGCTCTTGTCTGAAATGCAGTTGAGAAGATGTCTTTAAACACAGTGGAAAACTCTAGATTATCTTAGGAGATCTGAGCATAAGATAGAATCACATCCAATCCCATCTTTTTGAGCTCTTCCGTCTTGGGGATTCCCCTCCAAGTAAGTGGGCCTAAGGAGGGCAAGTGGAAATCATGCAGATGACCACAGCTCTGAAGGTTTCAGGGTGGCCTGGTTTCTCCATCATTGCAGAAATTATGGGTAGAGGGGAAAAATTGACTAATTTTAGCTAGTGTTAGCTTATCTCAGAACTGTGAGTCAGAGAGACAGACCATGGCAGTGTATGAGTTATTGCCACACATGGGTGTGTGTGTGTGTGTGTGTGTGTGTGTGTGTGTGTTTCTGATTGTCAGGGAAGCTGAGCACAGAAAAGCCTTGCCGTGGAGCTTCACCCAAAGATGGCACAGCAGAGCCTCATTCTCTGAGAAAGCATCTCAGCCAGTTCCCTGCAGGCCCTGGCCCCCTCAAAAGTCTTACCTTGGTATTCGAACCAGGATCTCACTGAAGAAAAATTATCAATAGGAGGTAAAGGCTCTTTTCTGAACTTTAATCAAAGAGTACCAGCAGAAGAAATCATGATAAAAAAATAAGTAAAATTCAAGACACAGTGTTGTCTCTGTTTTAAGGAAAAGAACACATTTTTTACATATCCATTTTTATTTCAAAACATCTGATGCTTAGAAAGACTTTCACAATGAGTGATTTTTTTAGCATGTCAGAGCAGTCATCAATAGGATATTAGTTCTGGGGTGACGTTTTCCACGATGTGTTCCTATGCATAGTGTTGATGATATTTTAATCATCTGCCCTTGGACTAAGATGAACACAAAATCAAGTGTTATGCTGTATCTTGAATTTTATCATGCAAGCAAAAAGAATTTTAAGCCTCAGAAAACACCTAAGAAAAAAGATGTCTTTTTAATGTCCATGAAAGAAGTACATCATAGAAAGCAAATCTGAAGAAGTATTATTTAAAGCCAGAGGTAGATGTTCTGCCACTGAAAGCCCACATCACCCTTTCCCACTGGTCTCCTGTTGTTGCCAGTGCCCAGTACCCCAGGGAAAACACTTTGTTTTCTTTCAGCTTTCTGACATCATATGATGCAACCTGATGCAAAGCGATACGCATCTTGTCACAGGAGAAATTTAGAGAGAGGAGGGAGTAAGTCTGCAGCTGGTGTGGAAATTCTCCAGAGAATCTGGGAGTGGGAGCAGAGCAGTAGCAGGGAAACTCTTGGGAGCATTCACGGAAACACAGTGTGATTCCAGAGAAAAATCAGGATCCAATAACTAAAGAAAAGAGTAGGTATTATAGCAGGCAGGAGGGTCATGAGACACATCTTTGGGTAAAATGGCAATGCTTATTTCAGAAAGTCTGTGTAAACATTCCTCCTGCCATGGAAAGAGGGTTTGGAGCAGAGCATTCATGGAAATACTATCTGCTCAGAAAGCGGATACATAGGAGCTGTGTAGCGGTGCTTGTGCCCCTTTCTGGGCTGGAGGTCACGAGGGCTGGATGGGGAGTGTCTTCTGCTCACCGCCCTACTTCCCAAGGAGCATGTGGCGAATGTCACATCCAGTGAATGCTGGCAAGGCCAGCAGGAGAACTGTGTGAAGATGATGAAAGCTATGTGACTGTGTCCTGTAGGGGTTAGGGGCACATTCCCAGTTTATATCCCAACCCCTCAGGAGGTACCCTGGTGAAAATGATGTACATTACTGTCCTACAGCCTGAGACGCCCAGGTAGAGAGACTTCCTGTCCAGATCTTACCTAAATATGTGCCACCTAGCACATTGCTTTCCACACAATGGACACTCCAGTAATATGGATGATGACATGAATGAAAAGTTATTAAAATTTCATCTGTGGACAAATAAATGAACTGAAAAAGAGCAAAATACACACAAAGAAGATATTGCATGAAGCTGGCTTTTAATTACTACTTTGTCATCAAATTCATTTATATAACAATAAAGGCATGCACATACTATGAACCATGTACCAGGCACTGATATAAGTGCTTTGTAGATATTGAAGCATATCGATCTTCACAAAATCCCCATTTCACAGATGAGGAAGCCAAAGCCCCAGAGATTAGGCAGCATACCTGAGATCAGAGGATGAGGGGCTGGCAGTGGGTGACTTCAGGGACTTGAGGACCATCACTCCATTATATAGCATTTGTGTGGCAACAGAAATTTCTAGAATCCCTATTTTTTCTTGGCTGTCTTAATTTTCTTTTCACTTTCTCTTGTTCACATTATGAATACTCCAGATGTGCTCAACCGTTTAGGTCCTGTGGCCAATAGCCCAAATAAAACAGATTGTGTCTTGTTTACTGCTCTTCAGACAGCACAACAAGGATAGATGTTAAACTGAATTTCCCCTTTGATAAATGCAAACGAACACTTAAGCTTGGCAACCTCCTACTTCACTGTTTATTTTAAGGCTCAAATAAAACAGGACCCATGAAAGCGCTTCAAATGCCTTTCAGGGGCTATGAACCCAAGCATTCCTATTTGGGGGGGGGGGGTTTCCTTTAAGATTTTATTTTAGTTGTAGCAGAATTAATAATTCAAAATATATTTTGAGAAAGTTTTTTCCAGTGAGATTGAAAACATCATAAAATAAATATGATATACCTACTAAAGAATCAGGTGTTTCCAAATATCTAAACATTTGGAATTGTTATAATTAACAATTATCATAGAATATCTTTATCATGATTTATAAAATTTTTAGCAATTAATGAAACAATTTTTCGAGAAGTATTAGCTTTTGAGAAAAACCTGAAAATATAACTGTCTCACAAGTTAAAAATAGAATCCTGTTGATTAAAAATCTTCTGTGTAAATCATACCTTGGGTGTCATGAAGGAATTAAAGCTTTGCCATACTTTTCCCTGCCCACTCAAAGTAAGATAACATTATGAGGAAGGAGGCAGGAGGCAAAAAGCACTAAGACATCCATTTATCCACCATCCACCAGATATTGAGTGTGCACTTTGGGCCAATCACTATGTTTGTTAGGCATTTGGCATTCAAAGATGATTGGTGCAAACTTTCTGTCCCCCAATTTTTTGTTTGCTAGAATCTTGTCCAGAAGCTTCCTGGTAAGAGAGGTGAGAAGAATGAGATCAGTGGTTACTATGAGAACCCAGAGCCAGCTGGCCAGGTCAGGGACTCTTTCTGGGAGGCGTGGACATCTGAAGGCATGATTCTATACTAAATGAGAAGGAATTTGCAATTACTGGAAATGTACAATGGAATAGAGGATGGAGGGGAGGGCGGGAATCTTCAGAGAAGGCAAGAACTGTGCTCACTCTGAAAGAACAGTTGGAAATTAGAGGCTGGGAAGGAAGCAGTCTGGCTCCAGAAAGCAGAAGGATCTCGGTGATCTGATGTTAGGTAGCAATAATAACAGAAATCACTGTAACCAAAGTGAGTAATTTTAGTAGGGGAGAAGTAGAAATAAAGGAAGATTTTGGTCAGAGCATGGTCATTCTCAAATATTAGTCTAAGAGTATTCTCCTGCAAGTAATGAGGAATAGTGAATGCTTTAGAAAAGAATATTAGTCCTGGCTGGTGTAGCTCAGTGGATTGAGCATGGGCTTCGAGGGGTCACCAGTTCAATTCTCAGTCAGGCCATTTATTCTCTGTACCTTCTCCCCACCCTCTCTTCCCACTCCCCTGTTGCTAACCTTCCATGTGACCTCCATTTCTGTGGCTCTGCTCCTGTTTTAGGTGACCGCTTAGTCTGCTTTTGTTTTAGGTGTGGATGTTAATAACTGTGAATTTGCTGTCCTTTTACTGTTCATATTTTTATCTTCTTTTTCTTAGGTAAGTCCTTTTACAATTTCATATAGTAAGGGCTTGGTGATAATGAACTCCTTGAACTTGACCTTATCTGAGAAGCACTTTATCTGCCCATCCATTCTGAATGAAAGTATAGACAGTGGGGAGAAAATAGACAGGGAGAGGGCAAGAGTAGTGTGGGAAATGTAGAAGCTAAAGAACTTATGATACATGGACATGAACTAAAGAGGGGGAGCGTGGGTGGGAGGGGGTGTGCAGGGTGGAGGGGAATAAAGGGGGAAATGGGAGAACTGTAATGGCATAATCAATAAAAAATATTTTTTAAAAAATTCTCAGTCAGGGCACATACCTGGGTTACAGGCTAGGTCCCTGGTACAGGTCCCTGGTACAAATCCTCTCCCTCTCATTCTCCTCCTCTTCTCTCTAAAAATGAATAAATAAAATCTTTTTAAAAATAATATTAACATAAAATAAATTATTAAAAACATACTACCAGAGTTGAAAATGGCAGGGGTGTCCAACATTTTGGCACCTCTGGGCCACACTGGAAGAAGAAGAGCTGTCTTGGGCCACACATTAAATACATTGCAACACATAATCACAAAAAATCTCATAATGTTTTAAGTAAATTTACAATTTTGTGTTGGGCTGCATTCATAGCCATCCTGCACTGCAGGCTGAGGGTTGAACACCCCAGGAGAATATCCAGCCCCTACCCAACTCTTCTAGATTGGAGGCCCTTCTGTCTAGAATGGTGATTTATTTGGCCCTGTGTTCCCCACAGTGTATGACAGAAGCAATTGCTCAATACAGATTCAATTGAAAAGTGAATAGAAGCAGGAAAGTGCAGCCCAGAGTAATTGATCCTAGTGACTTGCCTAAGGTCACCCTGTAGTAACCAGACACCAAGTTCTCTGTTCATCCCTGACCAGAACCCATTCTTGCCTCATTCTTTGTTAAACATAACCTAGATGTTTTATTCACAAAAGATGGCTACCTAGGCAAATGAACATTCAGAAAATTGACTGCATTCTCCTGTTTACAAGTGGTACCAGATGTCTTACAAATAAATACACTGTCATTAAATTTAAAATTAAAATGTAAGCCTAAAATTTTCAGGAGTCATCCTTATGATACTAATATTACAAGGATCCACAAGCTAATTACCTATTAAAATACATTTAAGAGGAAAAACTAATAAAGCCCTAACCTTCCAAACCTCTCTTTTAGTCTCTATCTCTCTCTCTCTCTCTCTCTCTCTCTCTCTCATGCACACACGAACTGCTCGCCAAGATTATTGATTCAATAATTCCCCACTCTTTCAAGCACTTCTTTTTTTCTATTCATTTAGCCCTGTGTGGAAGAGGGCTCATATACATGAAGAAACACTGGTCATGAGTTCATAATTGCTGAAACTAAATGAGAAGTATTAATATATGGCTACTCCTTATACCATGCTCTCTACTTTCATGTAATTTTTTTAATTTCTCATTAAAAATGTTTTTAAACGGAGGTCAAAAATAATATCCACTAATAAATAAGCGTGTTACTCCAAATTGGCTTACTGAGCCAAATTCTTTCATTCAGAGGAAAATAGCAACTATGAAAACTGGCTGACTAGGACATCTTCAGAATTGCTTCCCAGCAGGTGGGTGCAGGTGTCCAGGACCATGAAGCATGGTAACTGCTCTAGGTGATTCGAAAGGTTATCACCCTAGAAGGGGAAGGCTGCGCAATAGCTTCCACCTTATTGCATAATTGTCTGCTGAACAGGAAGCTGCCACGTTGCTTCAAGGAGAAAGTCATTTGTAAACCCCAGACTTAAAAACAATATTATTCAGAAAAGATTAAAAGAATATTTAGAGATATAAATATCTGAAGACTAGATTACTAGAAAACATTCACCAAATTTTACAAATCAAGACTACCAATTTTAGTTTTGCTCATATATGGAAACAGATCTTTACACCTGGCACAGATCACTGCAATCAATTAGCAGGAGCAGGTTGGGAAAGGAAACTGCTATGAATACCTTCATTCCATTACAGTCCATAAAGTTAACCATCTACATCTGGATGTCTATAGTACATATGTGCATGTGAATATAAAATATCCAAGACAAACCCCCTTTAAGTGGCATATTCTCATATTGTTGGCTGCAGTCTTTGATCAATTCAAATAAAAAGTAGACCATTGTGACCCTAAGAGCTAAAGAAAACTAAAACTGAACTTATCTCCCAGAATTGAGAGCACAGTTGTGTGTATTAAATGTATCATTTGCTATTTTTAAAGGAGAAACATGGGAAAAAATTGAAATGTGACAAGAGAAATCTTTATAACATAAAGTTATATATATATATATATATATATATATATATATATATATATATATATATATATCCTGGTTGTACATCAAATGTTTAGTGTTGGACTACCATAGAAAGAACTTCAGAAAAACTTGCTGTTGAACATAGGAATCACTGTTATTATAACTCTTATTATAAGAGAATAAGTTGAAAATACTGGCACGTCCTATGTTCATATTAACATACGTAGTTATATGTAATATACATATTGGTCATACACGCTTGGATGGAAAAAAACCTTAGTGAATTAACCTCAGCACACAGAATGCTTCGCATTTAAGTATTTTCAAATATCTGAAAAAGAGGGAACCTACTATGCAATTGCATTTCGAACTCAAAGCATAAAATATGTAACTATGTTTATAAAAGCATGTAGCAGTCCAGGGTCCTGGAAATACAAATTCTTTCTTTTACACACTTGTTAAGATGTCATTTAGGAAATGAACGGTTTTGATGTTTCTGTTCAGCACAATCTGTAGCTAAGACACAGGTGAGTAGGCTAGATTTAGGATGAAATTACTGTGATGTGATGCTTGACAGGGAGGAAATGCCCCTCAGAGTCATTGGCTCTCAGAATTGGAGGGAATTAAATGCAGGAGGGCACTCAGAGGGGGCTCTAGCTGAAGACTGAGTTAAATGGCCTGGAACTCAACTTACAAGTGAGTTAAAAAATAACAATTGTCCTCCCTTCTCCCCTGTTTTAATTGAAGTACTTTCTATCTGGAGGCCTCTTTTGAAATGCAATACTCCTGGGAGTGGTCACACCTTAAATTATCAGCTAACACTTTCAGAGAGATTAGCAGACAGCCAGCAGAGAGAAAGAATGAGATTTGGGCAAGTGCCTGCACTGGAGGTAAGTAAGGCTTGGGCTGGGAGAGAAGAGTGACTAGTCAACACATCTGTTGATTAGTTGATAAACAGACATTCACTCACTCAGAGCACTTCATTCTACAACGAAGCTTCCAACCTCTGGATGCTATCATTCCACAAAAAAGATAAATGATTGCTCCTGCTTTGCTGTATTAGCCATTTCAGTACAATTTTCCCAATTATCCTGGAAGTAACTTGAATCATTCTGGGGTGTAAACAAACTAAACCTTAAATACAGTTGAAAATTATTGACTTTTTATTTCAAACATCTTTAAACCATCCCTGAGGAGTGTTTGTGCATGTGAGATCAGCCTTGTAAAAAATTGTAGATGCATTTTAAGGTAAAAGACAGTCAACAAAATAGCAAGTGTTGATAAATCTACATACTGAACACTCATCAGATTCTTCTAGTATTGTAACTAAGATACCCTACAAAAACTGAATTGCTGAAGGACTAGAAATAAATTTCTGTTTCAGGAATTTACTTTGTATTTTTCTCATAGTTATGACATTTTTTGTGCATGATGCAAACTTTTAAGATTTACTTTATCAGCAACTTTTAAATATGCAATACAGTATTATTAACTATAGTCACTGTGCTACACATTACACTTACATGCTCCAGGAATCTATTTTTAATTGTTCTCATTACTCTGAATATAGTATTTAGACATTTAAATATCTACTTATATTATTGATCAACTTAGGACAGAAATCTGTCACAATGCTTACTTGGAACCATGCTATACAGAGAAAATAATTTGTTGAATTTTTCATATGTTTTCCTATAAACCTCCTAGAGGCAATAGAACTGAACAAGCTTTGCAAAGTTTAATTGACCTCTGTGGGTCTGTAACTGTATTGGGAGATCCGAATAGCCTTAAGTATTGCCAAAAGTCTCTGAGTATGTGCTTTGTAAATACATATTTTTTTATGTTATCTCCACTTCTCCACTTGTGATACTGAGGAACATGTAGTATCAACAGACAATATCAAAAGTAACCCACTCAGTTCCATCTGCCATTGATTTTTATTTTCTATTGCCATAAAACTTTTTACCATTGGTAATAACAAGTAACAAAACCGAGGTGAATTTTAATTTGTTTTTTATGATCGAATTAATGAACAATGGAGAAGTCAAAGCTATTAAAATTATCAAATGAATATTAGAATTATTGGAAAGTGATTGTTAAGAGAAAGTATGCTTGTTCTTTAAGCTTTACTCTGGCATGCATAGGTGAGTTTTTTTTTGTACACCAGGCACCGGGTATAGAATGGCAATGCATTACTGAACCAAAGTGGGGGTTCAGCTGCCTGCTGCCACCAAAAGGCAAATTCTATCAGCAAAGGATAGTGAGAAAGGAAAAAGGGTTTTACTTGAATGTGAATGATCTGGGAGAATGAAGGAAAAACCCAGGCAAAACCCAGCTGCCCTCAGCAAGACCAAAACAAAAGGCTCTGCTCAGAATTCCTGCTCCATTTTAAACATTTTAAAGTACTGTTCTTTAGAGCCCTAGACAGCTACTACGCAGTCATGAAAGCAGCTTAGCTCATTCCCAGCTGCTGCCCAAATTCAGGCTCCCACCTGGAGCCCGTGTGTGGTGTCAGTGCCACCACTGGCCATGCGGCTTCCGAAGTCTCAAGATCCTGTGCTGCAGAGATGGAGAGAGCACGACCGGACCGGCAAATACTCCACCAGGTCGGCAAGAGAGAGACTCTCTCTTGGAGGCCATGGGCCGGCCATGTGACTGCTAAAGTTACATGCCCTATGGAGAGGACAGGCCAGTGCACTGTCCAAGAACAGGTCCTGAGCAGCAAGCCACGAGGAAGAGGGAGATTTCTTTGTTCCCCTGGGTTTATATTAGTGCTGGGTGTGGAATGGAGCAGGTTCTTTCTCAGAATGATCAATTAACTTTTTAAACAATTGTGTGCTTTGCATGGGTCCACCTCCCAACCAACCACTTCTTTCCCCTGGCTAGACTGACAGACCTCTTCGGTCCACCATCTCCCCCTGCCACCATTTTAACTTCTATTGTGCATCTGCAGGCCTTGCCCTAGTCTCACCCCCAATCTGGTGCCAGAGAGGGTAAAAGGCTTTTTTTCTCTTATCCAATTATCTTGCTAGCCCTGCACATGCTCAGTGTAAGAATTTCCTTCTGCTGCCATCTCACCCAGCATTGGGGAAAGAATGCAGCCCTACTCCCACTGCCTCTCCATGGCACCCCCAGTGGTTTGTGATCTCCCCCAGTGACCCCTCTTGTTCCCCATCCTCAATCCACTCCCAGCAGTCCAAATGGGCTTTTTATCCGTATCAAAGGGGAGGAGAGAAAGCCATTGCCTTTCAAGACAGCATCATGTGGCAGTTTGCAAACTGGGTCTGATTTAGGGAATAACTAACAATGTTGGAATTCTGTTGAAAAACACTGAACAGATTAGGAGACTTGGTTTATAATCTCAATGTTGCTATTTACTACTTGTGTAGCCTTCGGCAAGTCACTGAGTCTCTCTTAGCTCTAAGTTTTTGTCCCAAAAAATTTACATTTGGCCACAATGAGATGGCTCTTTTCTGATCAAAACATCTGATTCCATGGAAAAGTCAAGTCCAATGAAGAGAGAAGCTAGCACTTATGGCTAAAGCACCTGTCACTTGTCCGATGTCCATTACGTCATTCAAACCTCCTCAGTCCTGCGTGTGGTTTGTCCCACAGGACTGTGTAGCCTCTAGTCTTTCTACCACATCCATTTTGCTGAAGGAGGAGCCTGCTGTGAGTTTAGGATCTTAACTGTCGAAAAAAATATGAGAGAAATACATAATGAAGATCAACACAGCCCCTGGACTCACCTTGTGTTTTACCTTGTTAGTAAAGAACTTCACAAAATTGATAGGGACAGTAATTAAATTGATCTGATTCAAGTAAGGCTGCCAAAAATGGAAACAATCACTTGCTATTAGATTTGAACTTTAAACAGTTTTAGAGGAAAGTTCTATTAGTTAGCTGTAAATGTTATAGATCTATTCTGATTCCCCAGAAATCTTTCTGTGGGAATCTTCATAATATCAGTAAGTCTTTTTTCTTAAGATTTATTGGTTGCCTCTTGCATGTGTCCCACCTGGGTGCCAAACCCACAACCTAGTCATGTGCCCTGATTGGTAATCAAATTGGTGACATTTTGCTTTGTAGAAGTTCTACCAACCAACTGAGCCATACTGGTCAGGGCTTTATCAGTAAGTCTTAAAGAAAGTATTAAATGTTAAATAGCATGAAAAAAATAAGTCAGAGAAACCCACTTAGAAAGGTCATAATCAACCCAAAATGGATAAACTTGCTAACATGGGCTCATCAAAATGTATGATATATATCTATAATGCCTGATTTTCAGAGACTCACTCTGGTTCTGCCCCCACATCAATTTCTCAGTCTGCCAAGAGGAAAAGGCCTTCCTCAGTCACCTCAGTGAGGGGTGGAGGCAGAAGGGAACCTCAAATCCTCCATCTCCACATTTTCCTCACATATGTGACAGGAAGCTGGGCTGATTCTGAAGCAACATTTGTTTGCATGTTGTAAACAGTAAACTATTCATAAAAACATATACTTCATTGCACCGGGATCTCTTTTGTTCAGGGCCAAAACCCTCTGATGCCAGAAATAACAACAACCTTATTAGCTCTTCAGTTCTGAGGTAATGGTTTACTAATGAGATTACCTTCTTCATTCTAGCAGATTTTTCTGCTGTGTGGAGACTGGGAATATGAGAACCCATACTTAATTTAATGACCCCTGAACATTATAGTGATCTGAAAAAAATCACTGTTGTTTTGACGACATTTTTGACATTTGAGACACAAGAATAGTTCACAATGAGGACACATAGGGCTCAGATTCAGCCAGCTGGGAGGACTTCGTGAAGATAAACTGAAGAGAATAATCCACCATGCTGCAGTAAGAGGTGTGGATTTGAATCCTGGATTTCCTTCCTACTAGCTGTGTGGTCTTGGGCAAGTTTCATGATCTCTAAGTCCCAGTGGCACTGGTAGCAGCAAGGTTATTGGGAGGTTTACATAAAATGGTGCATTAGAAGCATCTTAAACCACACCTTGTATATATTAAGGGCATACAGTACATAACAATAGGTAGATAGATGATAGATAGATGAATACACAGATAATTTTTTTAGTTATTTCTGTTTTTATTACATTTCCAGGGCTGCCATAACAAAGTACAGTAGACCCAGGGCTTAAACAACAGAAATGTATTCTCTCACAGTTCTTAAGTCCAAAATCAAGGTGTTAGCAGGGTTAGTTGGTTCTGCAGGCTGCGATAGATGATCTGGTCCAGGCCTCTCTCTCGACTTAAAGTTGTCCATCTTCTCCTCATGTTCCTGCATATTATCTTCACTCTGTACACGGCACTGTGTCCAAATTTCTTCTTTTTATAAAGATACCAGTCAGATTGGATTAGGACCACCCTAATGACTTTATTTTAGTTTACTAACTTTCTCCATAAAGACCCAATCTCCAAATACAGTCACATTCTGAGCTTAAGATTTCAAGACGTGAATGTGCAGAAGACACAATTCAACCCAGAACATTGTTGCTATAAATTATAATATAATTGTTATTATTACTATAATTATTATGGTCATTTTTGGAGTAAAGTTCAGTCATCCCAGGGAAGTACATGATGTCTTTGAAACTGGGAATTCTTATCCAATGCCTGGAATGTAATAGAATCCTTGGATACATGAATGAATGAAAGCGTGAATGGTGGATATCCTTAAGGAATCATATCCAACAGGGTTGGGGTAAGTGGCAGAGTCCCAGCAACTGGAAGAATAAATTGCAAACATGAATAAGGAAGCCCATCAAGAGCCTACAGTTCTAAAACCATGGGAACAGAGGGACAAAGCAAGGATGTCTGTCACAGAGAAATTAGTATCAGAAAGAAATCTGCAATAAAGGAAGCTAGATGCTGACCTGAATTCCCTTCTCACCTCCTCTGCCTACCAGTTTTGTGACTGGGCAAATTAATTAACTTCTCTGAAGCTCAAGGTCAGTCAAAGCTGAATCTTCTGAAATTGAAAAAAAGATTCAATGGGGTAGTGTATATAAAACACCTAGCTAGAGCCTACACATCATCTGCACACAAAAAAACATTACGGTTCTTTCCTTTCCTGGAATTACATACTGTTCCACTATTCTCTACCCTTCTGATGGCCATAGGCAGCCTAGTGATCACCACACAGAGAGCTAGAGAAGACCTCAGGGCACTCCTCACTGAGAAGGCTGTTAAGACATCAGTGCAGGTAGAAACCAAAGCTCACAGGAGACAGCCAGATCATCCATCTCTGTCTCCTCAGAATCTCCTGAGGAAACCTTCCTGAGAGGTGACCCAGAGGAAACGTCTTATTTTGAATTAGGTTACGTTGTTATCGAGTTGATAGTAAGGGGAAACAAAAGCTTCCTGGGAGGGGAATAGACTCAATGGATATTTGATTATACTTAATGGATATTTGAATTCTTTTTGGTCTTGTTTTGTTTGATTTTAATATAAGAGAAAATCTGTTTTATCTCAAAGGCCAAACTAATTTTCCTAAGAAATTATAATATTACTTAATATGTACCTTAATACTTGTGATTGAATCACAACTGAAAAATGAGGAAAAAGAATGTCCTTTTATAAAATCAATGGGACAGACACATAGTCTAATTCAAAATGCCTAATTCAATTTGCTGATTATAAATATGATTGTAAGTAGCCTGTGGGCTACTTCTGCTTTTCTTCTTATTTTAAGGAGTACTTGGAAATTCTTATAGGCAACAGCAAGTTTAGGTAAACAGATCATTTACACATGGACCTTGATGATTAATAAAAAGGATTCTAGACCAGAAGGTCTTTGGAAAAGGAGGAAAAAACAAGGGGAGGGGAAAATGCAGTGAAATTCTCCTATTGATTTGGCAAAAAGCATTAATTGTTCTTGGAAGCTGATTTCGAGTTGATGGTACAGACACACATACACATACATTTACTTATATAATAAGCATATCTACATATCATATATATATATATACACCACATGTACACCTTGTATCACATATATATACTATACTGATAATAATTTATTTATACCAAATCTACTTCTTAATACTATGAAAACGTCTTCACATAGTCACCATTTAATGGAGATATATTAACACAGTATACATAACCAGGGCTAAAAGACTTCGTTTATATTTACATTAAAGTTTAGTTTTTTACTTAAAATTTATAGCCGATCTCTCATACACAGCAGGAATTGAGTATTTCACAGTTTTTAGTATAATTTAATTTAAAAAAAAAACAGTAAAAGAGAGAGATTACTGCTTTTGTAGAAGAGGAAAATTAGTACTTTGCATGATACATTTAAGAAATGTTGGAATTTAAAGCAACAATTTTCTTGTAGGGCAAACAGGTGAATTGGCAGTATCTGTGTTAACAAAGGGTCATTAACTCCTTGACCACATTCTGTTTAAGGACTTTTTGTAAGGCACCAGTCATGGCATTTTGAAGGGTCCAGTGATGTCATCAGGAACCATCTAGCTCCCATTGCAACACTTATCCACCACATTTCACTCATCCTCTCAGAACTTGTCAGGACACAGAATTGCTCCAACCAGAGTCAAACGTGAGAAGCCAGATAACAACAACACAGCCTACAGTGATCAGCCCTGGCATCTTAAACACAGAGTAACCCAGAGTAACCCAGAGTAAGGTTCAAGTTCTCTGTGAATTGGCAGCAGGCATGACTCTGGAGCAGTTTTGCAGACAGCCTGTTCACCTTTAGCTAGTTGGCTAAAGAGTTAATTTTACTATTTTACTACCTGTTGAAGATAGTGTCTCATTTTATTCCACATATCCGAATGAACTTTTAAAACCAGAGCACAATCACCTGGACACGTTTCCACTTCCTTCCATCCATCAGGTACTCACAATCAATTCAGCACGGCACTGGGAGCTATGGAGGAAAGAGATGGACATAAAATTACCCCTTTTCCTTTCAGGGCAGATGGTATGACAGGGACAATACACAAAACAGAAAAGAGTTAATTAAAAGCATTCTGGTTTTCAGTTTGTTTTTCAAATATATACCCTGGATGGAGCCAGCCTTTGTCCTTCAAGGTATCAGCTGGAGAAGAAGAGATAAACCAAGTGACATAGCACATTATGCTGATGGCAGGACTCTGTGGGTTTCAGAAATACAGAGAAGAGGAGGCTGGAGAGCATTGGAGTGGTCAAGGGTGCTCCCTGGAAAGGAAAGTTCTCAACGGGGCTTTGAAGGAGAGGTAGGGTCCATGCAGACAAAAGGGAGAAGGATGGACTTTCTGATCACCCCCAAATCTATACACCAGTCTTTCCCATTTTCTCATTAGTATTTGTCAGCATCACTTATCCTTAAAATTCTGTGCAAATGAAAAACATTAAAAGCAGTTCAGCAATTCAAGATAATTATTTCAGTGGAAGAGGTTTTTGTTTTTCACAACCTCCTCTTTGCACAGAGCCAGCTAGCTTTTGCTACATCTGCCACTGATAGCCTTTGCTCTGTTTACTTTAAAGAATAAGCCACTATTTGATTTAGTTCCTCATTTTCAATATGTAAACCCTGGACTCTTGATTCTCCATTGGAGGAAGGAGAAATAAAACAACAAGGCTCTTTATAATCAGAGCAATTGTTGCTCACAAATACACACAGCCTCAATATTTTATAGAACAGTCACTTAGGAAAATGCAGAATTTCCCAGCTGGCAGACTGGGTTTGGCAGGTGTACCTGAACTGAACCAGTCACTTTGTTATTTGGCTGTCAGTTCTTTTGGTTCTGGCTTCATTGCAGCACAGTGTGTGTTTATTTCAAAAGGTTGTTCACCTAGTCCATGGTTCAAAGGGACCATTTGTTCACTTAAAGTGTCACTGAAAAGAAATATGAAGACATAGCTAAGGAAGATGAATTAGAAGTGTAAGTAGGTAAAACTAATAAGAAAACCTAAAAAGATAAATCACAAAATACAAAAAAATGAAAATTAAACAGAAAGATTGTTTTTTATTTTTTAAAAAATGAAAAAGCCAAAATAAAACAAAGAAAATCACCTGTACAGCAAACCATACTCTAAGAGTTTTACTATACACTATAGTAAAAGAGTAAAAGTGTATTCTATACACTATACTAAAAAACCTCTATAGTTTATAATCACAACTGCTATAAATACTTCCTTTATTATTGTTATTCATATCCTACATTAGCAGCATATTCCTGTTGCCTGCTTAACTAATTTGGAGCAAATGAAAGTAGAAATTCATGTAAATTTCATTTTATACATGGGTTGTGATGGAGTCGTCAGCTGAGTTTCAGGATTTACATGACTGAATGAACAGTGAGTGTCTCACCCGCCTCCTTAGATTGAGGTGAAGGGACTTAATAAAACAACTGTACATGTATTACTTCCTCCGGTCCCATTGGTCTGCCCACTTCTAGTGAACCAAAAACTAGATGGTGGCTCTCCACAGTCTACTTTTTATCCAGAAAAGTCCATTTTTATGACAAGGATAAGGGAAACTTGTTGAAAAAAATAACAGGTTTATTAGTTATGATTATGTTTGATAGAAACACTGTTTGGCCAATGGTGCATATTTATATTCAGATAAAAGTTGTTGCTGTTACATAGTTTTTACCACATTAAAATATTCTGTTTAAATGAGATTTTTATAATAATATTACTATGGTTTTCAAAGATGTTTGGTCTATAAAAATACTCAAGTTTACAATTTATATGCAACCATCTACCTGTATTTAGGGAGGCTACAGGATAGAAAGCATGATTTCTTGGGAGCTGAAAAGTATTTGAATAAACTTCACTACTTTGTCATATGCCTTTCAAACATGAGTCCTTTCTGAGTCTGATTTTTTTCAAATGTGAAAATGGGGGCAACATGGCCTACAGCAGATCTCTGGCAACCACGGAATTCATACACATGGAAGGGCTTAGCGTACTGTCGGGCACCTCACAGACACTGAATCCAGGTTAATCAGCTCCCTCCCGTTTAGAAACCTCTTCATTGTTCCAATGACAAACACCAGCACTGACAGGTGTGTGTCTGGACCTTTCAGCAGGTGTGCCAGTGCTGAAAGCAGAAGACAGACATCTTTATGTCTGTATTTACCTGCAGACTGACACCCTTGGTGTGTCTCATTAGGCTCACCCCTGAAAATCTGGACTAGGAAGCCCTGCTCTGACCTCTCGGTGTGAATGCAGAGCTGTGGATGTTAATGTAAATGTAGGGGGGGGGATGTAGTTTTGGAGGCAAGCCACAAATCCAGCTTTTCCTTTTATTTACATTCTCAAATAAAAGTGGGCCCTGTTCACAAACATGGCATCAACTCCTGGGCCTGTACTAAACAGACCCCTCGAACAGACCAGAACAAACGGCACTAATTTGCCGAACCCTCAAATGGAGCCAAATTCCAAGCTTTTATTTTTGAAACTACAAACAGAACTACAATTTTTAAAATGCCAGGAAAATAATATCAATGAGACGTTACTACAGGAAATAAGTCTGAAGTCTTTTTCAGTGTGAAAATACTACAGGTTTCTTCCTCTACTCTCTAAAAGTTGCTAACTTCATCACTAAAACAAGAACTTAAGCAATCTGACTGACCTCATGTTGAGCCATCTTTTATTTACCCTAAGATCTCTCCATCAAGTGGAGATACAATCAGCGTTATCAATTTAGGTATTTCTATGGTATCTATTCCTGTGACACATTAAATCTATGTTTCTATAAGAGAAGCACATTGATTTTTTTTCTTCCACAGCAGGATTTTATATTTTTTTAGCTCCAAGAATAGCTGAGGGCTGCAAAAAGGAGCAGCTGGCCACATGGAAGACTGTGCTTGGTTGATAAGATAGTTTAAAAGAAAAATCACCTCATTGCACATCCTGAATAACTGTTAAATGAGGTCACGAACACTGTTTGATTGAACCATACCAAAATATTTAATGTATCAAGTTTTCCAAAGTTCACAATAACTGCCTCACCCAATGCCTGGGCTTAAGCTTCAACCTTTCCTTCATTCCTTCATTTATAAAGCTGGGCCTGTGACCATGCAAGCAGTCGGGTCAGCATGTGTGTATATTGACCTCACAACGGTCTTTATAATTATGACTATAATTAGTTACTGTATTGACCTCACAACCGTCTTTATAATCATAACATGCCTGACCTGACTATAACTGAGTAAGACATAACTAATATAAAATATAGAATGCTGGATATTAGATGCTTTAAGATAAGGTTCAAGCACTCAACCTACCCCTTGAACCTGAATACGTCTAAGCAATTTTGTAAATCCTGGAAAAAAATTGTCAGGTGTCAAGTGAGAAAAGAGATTCATCTCACTAAAGAAAGAACATTTTCTTGACCCGAGACACCAGAAATACAAAAAGGCCTGTCTCTACTCTGCAGTGATGAGTAGCCTCATCCTTGAACAGCAAACTTGCAGATTAATGAAAATAGTAAAATATATCACATCCTCCTGCCTCCAGGTATAATATTTTATTCATATAAGAGCCATGTGGGCCTTGATTTATATGGACTTTCATTAATAGGCAATATTCAATCATGAGGTTTCCTCTTGTCACCTCCAGGCTTCCTTAAATTCAACACCCAGTCAAATGGTGATGGGTGTTCCCTCTTTCTCTGGCAAATACCTACCCCACCCCCACCCCCAAAAGAAATAAAAAGGGGGGAAAGGAAAAACAAGCGAGAAAGGTCGCCAGACAAAATGTTTTGCAGTTCAGTTCCCCCACCCTCCATAGGTGTCTAATAAAACCTCAGCAAAAGCGACCGTCATTCAGCTGAACCGAAATCAAAACAAGAGTCCTGACTTCAACAGTCACAGAGATTCAGCACTAGGTCCACAATGAGCTATTTTAAAGCTTCTCAGAGATGTAAGGGGCAGTCTCCATTGCAGTGTCACATATTCAGAAATTTGTGATTTATTTTCTTCATATATTGTGAGTCCTTTCCATTAGTCCCAAAATTTTAAGAAGCTCCAATTGACCCCAAAGAGAAAGTAGATTACATATTGATTATCATTTGTATTCTCAAGTGTTTGATTTCATTGGGTTCAGAGCATCCACACATTCATTCTTTCATTCATGCATTTGCTTCAGAGCCATATATATGACAATAGTGGACTTGCAGGGGAGGTACTGTATAAAAACCACAAGGAACCCCCCAAATTGTGACTACTTTTAACTTTCTAAAGCATTAAAATGTTCAAGTACATACATATATCTGTTAAGAAAGGAAGTGGCCTGCTCAGTTTCCTCGTAGGTTATGACAGGACAATAGGACTTCTTAGGCTTTGAGTCCAGTATTTTAATCTTCAGGCTATTCTAAGTGAAGTGCTTGCCAATGACATTGCAACAGGACTCTCCACTCACCCAAATGCAGCTCTGGTCTGATGAAAGCAGAGGTGGGGTGAGGGCAGAGAAACAGGCAGAGGCTGCTCACCCTGAAGCAGAGCTGTGGCTGTCAGTCCCAGAGAAGGGTCAACCTTTCCTTATGCAACTTCTGAAATTAATTTGGTGCTTAAAATCGGAGGGGCATCAAAACATGGATTACCTGAGGTTGCCTTTGCACTAACAAAGGCATCTCTTCAGTGTGGTGAATCGGTGTGATGGCCCAGGGCCCAGAGCAGTGATTTGAGAAAATCACCCATGGCAACAATTAGGCAATGGGTCCTCAGTGACTGCCAGAAATCTCACTGAATATTGGAGGGAACGAAAATTTATATGTAATTCAATTTAGAACAACAACAACAACATCAACAACTTAATGTTCTGTAGGGGAGAAATCCAGCCCAGACCCAAAGAGTGCTAAAGAACAGTGCGCCCAAAAGGAGGTCTGCATTCATAGACGGCATGGAGTAGAGTTGGCTCTCCAGCTCTGCCTGCCATTTATCTCACAAAACTTAGTTTCCTTATCTGTAAAATTGAATACCTACCTCACAGGCTTTGTGAGGATTCAATGCCAGCACATAAATGTTCAGCAAGTAATAGTTACTATAATCATTATCCTCCAGTTTGCTGTGGCAGATGGGAGTCCACAACTGAGGAGCAAAGGACAGCAAGTTCTTGACCCACTCCTCCTGTCAAACAACTGAGTATCCTAACATTACCCTAATATAAGCTTCATTAGGAGCTCTCTGTATTAGATCTCAGAGGAAAGACATGCAGGAAAGATTGAAACAGACATAATTATCTGGCCTGGCTGATGTGGCTCAGTGAGTTGGGCATCATCCGGCAAACCAAAAGGTCACTGATTTGATTCCAGGTCAGGGCACAAGCCTAGGTTTCGGGCCAGGTCCCTGGTTGTGGGTGTGCCAGAGGCAGCCGATCAACATTGCCCTCCCTCTCTTTCTCCCTCTCTTCCCTTCTCTCTAAAAATAAAGTAATAAAATCTTTTTTAAAAAAGACATAATTATTAGCTCAAACAGGAAGGAAATTTTAACCTTACAGCACCCTTTCAAACCTGTGAAAACCTGAAATCTTGGAGAAGAAATTGTGAGAGCCACATAAAAACGAACCTTAACAGAAGGAAGGAGCCCCAAGCATCTCTGACCTAAGGGAGGCAGATATTTGATTGGTGCTAAGTGGGTAAGTACTTATTAAGCATTTGCCTCATTTTCCAAGGAACAATCTCAGCTCTCCCATGAATGAACGGAAAGGGTGTGATCACTAGTTGAGGAACCAGAGATGGGTGAGAACAAATGATAGGGTGGGTATCCTCAGTTGGGCCTACTCATTCTGCTGCCAGGCATCTAAGGAACCACCTTTACTGGGAAAGGTATGAAGAGACAAAGCAAGTTCCCTTAATAGCTAACTACATTTTATTTATTTTTTTAAAGATTTTATTTATTTATCTTTAGAGGGGAGGGGAAGGAGAGAAGGAGAGAAATATCAATGTATGGTTGCCTCTTGTGAGTCCCCTGCCGGAAACTGGCCTGCAACCCAGGCATGTGCCCTGACTGGGAATCGAACTGCAATCCTTTGGTTTGCAGGCCACGCTCAATCCACTGAGCTACACCAGCCAGGCTCTAACTAGCTTTTATTCCACATATTTTACGTGGCAGGCAATATGCTGGCTGTTTTAAGCTGGTCATGTTTCTAATCCCCACATTAACCTTAAAGTGTGGGTATTATTGAATCAGTTATCTGGGTTAGTGAAATGAGGTTCAGAGAGACTGAGTACCCTGTTCAGCTTAATGTATATGTATGACATTTTGTTTGCCCAACATTCCTTCCTTTAAATAGGATTCAGAGTGGAGGTGGGCAGGAGAGCTGTCAGTAGAGAAGTAGTCACGTAAGGGTTACCCCACAGAGTCCCAAGTGACTGTGAGCACGTGAGTCTCATGCAGCCAGAGTCAGGTTGGAGACATTTGTGTGAATGTTGGGACTACCTCTTTCAGAAAGTTTTAGCTCTAAAGGGGATGCTGGTCAGGGACTGCCAGGAGCTTACTGTGTCAGGACATCAACACCATGGAATACAATGTGAAGCACTGAAAAAAGAAATAGTTTCCTGGGAATATAATCAAACACAGGGATCCAGCAGTGTTAGAATTTCTGGGCCAGTGGTCCTCAGAGCGCGGTCCCCGAGCAGCAGCGGCATCATCACCTCGGAACATCGTTGGAAATGCAAATTCTCAGCCACCCAGATTCACTGAATTAGAAACTCTGGGGCTACAGCTCAGTGCTATCTTTTCACAAGCCCTCCAGATTAGTCTGGTGCACCTGCCATTTGAACACCACTGCTGTTGATCAATTCATGGAGACTTTTTAGTTTCATGAGCCAATAAACTCCTGTTGTTGTTTTTAAAACATAGACTTTGATTGTAATAAAGAAAGAAAACCAAGATAGTTCTGAGCTATTTTCATGAAAATTAACTTAGTCATTTTGTAAATTGTAAGCAAATTTAATTTTTTATAATGATAATATATATATATTCCTTTTAATATATATATTCCTGTGAGGTTGTTTTTAGTTTTGTTTTTTTGTTTGTTCATATGTGAGGCAAGACACACCCCTTGGTGCTTGCAAGAAAGAGGCCATTTGAAGCTGCACAGATGGAAGTATTGTAGGCAGTGGAATGTACTGCTGGTTGTACAGAATGACCCAGGGTATTCCAGTGCACACATAGGGAGCATACAATGCCATCAGAGGAGCAACCGATGTTCCCAGAGGGAGTGAGAATGGCCTGAGCATCAGAACACTAATGAGAGCTGTCTAATATGAGAAGAGAGTCAACAGGATGTACTGGGACAAGCAGTAGGGAAGAATAAGCAAGTTCAGGAAAATGCAAGGCATTCTGCCTGTTGAGGGCAAGAGAGGAACTCCATAGGACTGTGACACCAAGCAAGGGCTTGGGATTTCTCCTACAGGCCATTAGGAGCCTTTAGGCAACTCTGCCAGCATGGTAGATGGGAAGGAAACTGGTTTCAGAGGATGAAGGGCTATAGCAGTCCAGGCAAAAGGCGAGTTGGTGAGTGGAGCTCCAAATGGAGGCAATGGCAGAAGAAATTGGAAAGAGTGGCAGAGTCTAGGGAGACAACTGGGTTAGAAGGGGACATGCAAAAAACAATGAAAATGTGTGCAAATTTGCATTTTCTTCCTGGGGACTTTTAATTTTTAAAAAAGTCTGTGATCCAAAACACTGTCTATATATTTTGGAGATGTTTGAATGTCTGGTGGATAGGACTGGGTGTTTTATTGGATAATGAAGGAATACTGCATCATGCCCAAGCCTTCTGGCTTCTCCTCCACGTGGTTCTCCTCCAAATATACGGATACATTGCTCATGTTATCCGTGAGCCATTGAAAAGGCGGGAGTCAGGAGGTGCACATACAGTCACAGGTTGGCAAGTCTTTAGGCAGCTGCATGTGTTCTTTAATGACATTCGTTGTTCAAGCACTGAATGAAGCAGTTTCAGTTCAATCTAGGGAAGACTTGTCAGCTCTGTTTCTTTACCCTGGAAGATCCATATCTCATCTCAGCCGGAGGCTGATCCTCAACACAATGAGAATATGACACACTCTGCCAGGTCAGGGTTTGAGACCTCAGCCCAGGAAATGAACTACAACCTCACCCCAGGCCAAGTACAGAATAGTTTCCTGAGCAGCACAAAGCAGACTGCTTCACACATTCCAAAGGTAGCTGGCAGTAGGAAAAAAGGAAGCAGCAAGAAAGAGAAAGGAAGTCAGCAGACCCTCACCTCAACCCCCCCACCCCCACCCCGCAACAAGGCTTTCAGGACCCATCCCAAACAATGCTTGCAACCACTGGGAACCCTTCACAAACCGGAGGGTCTATTGCAATTTAAAAACAACAGCCTGCCAGTCAAAGGAAATGTTTTTAAGCACAAAGAGAGAAATACCACTGTGGGGGGCAGGGGCAGGTGAAAGGCCTTTGAGAGCACCTTGGAAGCTGCTTACACACAAAAGCACCTCTGTGTCTTTAAACAGGAACTCCTGTAAGTGTCCCTGGGTTTCATAACCTGGATGCTGCCTGCAGTGATGTGGTTTGGAAATTAACCTTGCTTTTCTTCCCACTGCTGTTTTACATATTAATTAAAGTGTTTTCCTCAGATCAGGAATGCCTCCAGGCTGGCTGGGTTCTGCAAAAGCAGTTCATTCCCTGCTGCTCTGCCCCAGCCACAGTTGTACAGAGTTCAATGATTAAAACTTTCCCAAGTCTGCTATAGACCCCAGTCTTCTCTTCACTGGCCTCCTTGTAGAGAGTACACACTTTAGTATGGCTCTTAAAAAGTCATCGTTTCTTTTCCCCAATGACAGATTGTGCAGAGCTAATTTAGGGGAGTGTGTAGAAGGAGAAGTTGTTGAGAAGGCAGCCAACTGTTTTCTCCAACTCTAGTTACCTCACTCCTGAGCCCATTTCTTTCTTTCTTTTTCTTTCTTTCTTTCTTTCTTTCTTTCTTTCTTTCTTTCTTTCTTTCTTTCTTTCTTTCTTTCTTTTTTCTTTCTTTCTTTCTTTCATAACATTTTATGAATAAGCTGACTTATTTAAATTTATATATATTTTAGGCAATATGGTAACTTAAAGTTTGAAGGCTAGGAAAGATTAGATCACCCAATGTGTGCAACAGAGTTCAGATTCCAACAGTCTGTTCCATTGTCAGAATCTGTGTCCCCATTTTCAACTTTGAGTATCATTTTTAAAAAATGTGCTTAAGATACACAATAATGGCAGGATTAATTTTCTAGCTGGGTACACATAGTTAATATATCTGCCACTCAAGATAATAAAGTCATCATAGTTACTTCCTTAGGTTTTGGATCCTTTAGTCCAATACATTCTTTTCAATTTTGAATTATAAATTTGACTGTATCCACTAACTTCTTGGATTATATTAAATAACCATATTTCTTTGTAATTTTAGATAACTCTTTTGTTCCTTATAAAATCAACTGTGATTTAACCTATAAAAAGGAAAATGTAGGGACAATTGGTAATCTGTAACGAAGGCAATTAAATTTATATACCTAAAAGTAGAATTTTCCAAAATTTATATAGTGAATATTTTACACATGGGAGTAGATCCCAGTATGTGTCTCTCTGTGTGCACGTGTGTGTGTGTATATATATGTATTTCACACATGTGTATATTATGTGTGTGTGTGTCAGGGTACAGCCCAGAGGGGGCCCCAAACAGGAATTTGGAATGGGATCCAGAACTCAAGGTGTCCAGGAAACATTAGAAAGATATATAGGATGTCCTCACCCCTGCCCCACACAGGTGTGAGTTGGGGGAAGGGACATTTGGAGCAGGAACATGCAGAGCCATTTTGTACAGCCACAGCCTTACAGCTAATCCATGGCATGGCCATTTAACATATATGTTAAATAGCTGAGACCATGCTTTGAGCCGGGGGATGGAAATGACTTCCACCTGAGATGTAGTAACTCGGGGGGCAGCTCCCCCTGGTCACAGCACCTGTGTGAGACCTTGGAGAAAATTGGCTCTATGACATGGGGGCACACCTGCCCAGACTTACAATGGCAGCCCAGTAAACCTGGAATAACACAAGAATGCTGGCAGGTGTAAGTGATTGTAGGAGGAGTCAGAAATGGGGTTGTAGAGGAAGTTGGCACGGGGATTTAAATCCAGATTCAGCAGCCATTCAAGGGGGAGAACCACGCAGCTTTGGCAGAGTGAGGACCACGTGGCTTTGGGGTTCTCCCTTTTGCCACTTGGCTTAGGAAGCTGGAGAGACTTTGCCTGGAAGAAAAGGGGTGAAAGGACTCTTGCTGATGGGCCATGAGAAGGTACCACATGGCTTTAGATTAAATGGAGATCCTGGAAGCAACATAGCTGATGCCAGGAGCCTGAATCATGGACTTCTACTTCCATTCCTAGATACGGTCCCCCAGACTAGGGTACAGGGAGAAGGAAGGACTGTGTGCATCTGTGGATATCCTAAAGGACTTCAATATTTTAATGACGACATTAAGTCATTACTCTAAATCTGTATAGCTTTTAAATAAATAATTCCTTTCCTTTTCACAAATCTCTAGCATTGAGAGATGTCATTTCTGTGGTGGCGGGCATAGCAAACTTAGTGGGAGGTCCTTTTGGTAGTAGTATATTGTAGCCCCCCTTGGTTCTTTTCTGTAACATACATATCATTGCTTTATTGAAAGAAAATACAGCTATTCTTAATATTTCCCTACTTAGCATTTATTTGTAAAATTCAAGAGAGAGTAATGAAGATCAGGATTCATTGTCATTTGAATTTAAGGGCACCATGGAGAGGTAACCTCTATACCATATATCAGTGATAAAATCAGAACTTCCATCGCTATTGACTTATTCCTTGGAAACACATCTACAGTAAAACCCTCCTGCATATTGTACATATGCCAGTAGAATGGCAGAAATCCTGAATTAAGCTAGTTTAATTCATAGGAAATTTAGTGGCTCCTATGCTGTACATTGAGAAGCAGAGCTGCTTCTTATCTGGAGGAGCCAGGAGTCCACTGTGTCATTAGTCTCAGTTTCTCTCCTGCATTAGCTTTGTCCCCACACAGGCACCTTGTAGAATCCTGGGCTGATATTCTGAGAGCTTACTTATATCCAGTGAGTTGCTTCCAGAAGACTTCTTCATTGGATAGGAAACTCCTCCATGAGCGCTGAACATCTCCCTTACACATCATCACAGCAGTCAGTCCTGAGCCATTCAACTGCATGGTGGTGGCTGAGCAGTCAGTCTCTCCTGCACCTGCTGGTGGACCAGCCTCCATCGTTGCAGATGGTCTTTCTGGAGTTAGCAGTCTCTTGAGGAATGTTTGTCAAGTGGAGCTCACTGAGATTTGTAGGAAAGGAACAGGCTGTGCAAAGTTGCAAATCCCCATCACAAGAATGACCCAAAGAGAGGAAAATGACTGATTACCTGTCAGGAATGTCACCAGGGGTTTCTGCCCTGAGAAGGAAATAAGACTCAACCCCACCTGAAGATTCTTCCAACTCCAAGATTCTGTAATATTATACTTGTTGGGAAAGAAATGATTTGAACCCAATCCTTGCATCAGGGACACTATAGTGGGTCAAGTGGTTTATTTGGGATGCAAATGCCTAGCCACCCAGTAGGAGGAAGAGAGGTGGATGAGGAAGGAAAGTACAGAGAAGGATGTGCTCTTGAGAGTCAGCACTGGGGCAGCTGGGACTCCAGATGGCTGAGGACCGTTAAATAAGCATGGAGGACACAGCTCAGGGTTTCCCTCAGACAAAGACCATGGGGCAAAAGATGCAGAAAGTCATAACACATAGGTATGACTTTGTAGTAATCAGGGTGGGGGTGTAGGTGGGCCCCAAGTTCTGCTAAGGTGACTTGGAGAGACTCAGCAGGGTGGTTACCTGGGAAAGCACAGCAGGCAACGGGAAGAGCAGTTTTCAGGAGAAACTTTCAGAGAAGAAGCTGGGAACCAAACCAAACCAGAAAGGTTTTCAGGACACAGACTTTTACTCCCAGTGAAGCTGGGATACATCTGACCTATTTTCTTAACAAGATCACAGTGTTTCCTGATAAAGAGTAAACTGAAAGGGGGAAAGGGCGAAAGCAGGGTGACCAGTTAGGAAGGAAGCCAAAATCCAGGCAAGAGGAATGAGCTGTGCTAAGTGACAATGGGGGAACTCAGGAGCCTTCAACAGTGGACAGTGGACCCATTTGAAGTGACAATCCCCAGGGTTTGCAGCTGCGCTGGAGAGCAGAAAGTTTGTTACCTTGCCACCTCTTTTGGCCTAAGCAACTGAAAGAATGAAGTTGCCATGAAGTGGGCTGCAGAGGCAATAGGAGCAGCAGAGTAGAGGGGAGGGGGCTTAGTATGGGACATGCTAAACTTCCAATGCTTATTAGTCTCAAAGTGGATAATTTGAGGAGGTCTAGGAATATTCAAGTCTGGGGATGGAGAGTGGAGAGCCATGGGCATGTAGAGGGGTCTGCATATTTACTGCCACGGAATTGGATGGCACGACGTAGTGGTGGGTGTAGTCAGGCAGTAGATATGTCTGTGGCCTGAGGCTGGCAGGATAATGTTGCGAGATGTGGCCAATAAAGGAACAAGCCAAACAGACTAAATGAGAGCAGGCAAAGATGAAGGAAGAGCACGAGCAAGTGAGCTGTGCTGAAAAGCAGAGAAGTGTTAAGAGCAGAAGAGAGCAATCAATGGTGTCAGAGGCAGCCATCAGGTCTAATCTATGTGACTAAAATATCCGGACATAGAAGGAGAGAGAAAAGGAAGAAGGAGGAGGAGTGAGGAAAAGAAAAAGAAGAAAAGAAGGAGGAGGAGAGGGAGGGAGGGAGGAGGGAAGAAGGGAGAGAGATAAAAGAGATGGGAAAAAAAGAAGAAATGTAAACTAAAACAAATCTCCTCTTTTTTGGTTGCTTGTGTATTTGCCTTCTGACACCAAACAGGATTTTTGCTCTTAAATATAGTAAAAAATATGAAACATTCAACTTACTAGACTGAGGAAATCTTCGTATTTGCCACACTGATGAGGTAAGATGTGTCAGTTTGGGGATGACTTTTTTTTCTGTTAAGTTACTTTCACCTGGAAAGGAAAAGCTGGACTCTGCTGCCCCTGACTGAAGCTGTTATTTTATTCCTTGTAATGTGTCCACGTGTTAAGAAAAAAAAAAGTGACTGTGAATATTATGGGATTTAACATAATTTTCAATGAATGAGGGAATTCGGATAGAGTGTTTCCCAAAACACTAATATCAATTGGTTAGCTCTTCTAAAGAAACATCTAGGATTTATTTTATTAAAAGGTTTATTAAATCCAAGAGGCCCCCCAAAAGGTTACACCTTTACAATATATTTGCCTGAGTTACACATAATCATATTGTTACAGAACAGTCACATACACATACAGGGGCCCAGACTCTGGAGGATGGTATACTAATACCGTCCAGACCACCTACTGGGCTTGTGTGTCTGCCACCAATTGGAAAGATATCTCTCAATGCCAGAGATTTGTGAAAAGGAAAGGAAATGTTTATTTAAGGTTATACAGACTTAAAGTAGTGACCTAACTTCTTCATTAAAATATCAAAGTCCTTTCAGATACTCACAGATGCACTCAGCAGCTCCTATCTCCCCCCCACCCCGCCCTAACTCAGGGTACCGTAATTTAGGGAAAGAGCGCAGGTCCGTGTTTCCAGGCTGCTGGCACCATCAGCTGTGTCGCCGTCCAGGCAAGATATTCAATTAATCCAAAGCCATGTGGCACCTTCTCATGGTCTACTGGCAAGAGTTCTTTGTACCCATTTTTCCAGGCAAAGTCTCTTCTTTCCTCCACCAGAGCTGTGGGGGTGTGCACT
>PVKM010009823.1:0-36010 GCA_004027735.1 Carollia perspicillata | reverse complement strand
GTCCTCTTCAGTGATAAAAGTGTATTTAAAATGTAATCTCTCCACTCCTGCAGCTAATTAGATGGCAGAATCTCCACAGAGAATGCCACCAGGATTTAGGATTAATTATATCCAGCCTGTGCTGGCAAGTGGTAGCTCTACCATGGAATGACTGGGAACAGAACTATTATCTCAGCAACACTTTAAAACCAACCAACAAAGTGCTCCCTTGATACTGCCCGTACCCATCTGGCACCATGCCGCTATGCTGTACACCTCAAACCAATACAAAAGAATATTAAAAATATACTGTACTTGAAAAAGAAAAAATTAAAACCAACCAACAAAAACGGACAACATGGTAAGCCTAGTTCTACTCCGAAATGCCCTATGTGCATCTGGGCTTGACCTGTGTCATCTTTTCCTACCACGTTTCCATCGCTGCAGTGACAAGCTACCCCTCTCAAGTTCTGGAAACTGCTATGCTAATATTATATTGCCTATGCTAAACATTGTGGAAAATACTATCTGAAGTTGCTCACAATTTAGTATTCAATTATTTAAATTTTGATGATCAACCCTGGTTTCGATTGTTACATTCTATTGTCTTTATTTTTACAGAAACTACTGAATTAAGACAACAGGCCAATCGTATTGGTTGTGAATGGGGGAGAATAAAATTCCAACAGAGCAGATTTTTTTTCAACATAGTAACTGGGGAACTCATGGAAGGAGAACCCTGAAAACACTGCTTAGACACAATGCTACTCACACAGCCAAATTGTATTAGCTATTTAGGGAATCTTTTGCTATTTAGACACTTTATGAGGTAAGGAATTTCTCAAACAACTTTGGCTCTCTGGGAGGGAAGATTCTATTTTTGCCATATATATTGTTTCTATTATCTTTGGATTGCATTTTTCTAAATTTAGTCTCAGGCAAATACTTGGAAGTGTGTAATATATACTTTCAGAAATAAAGACTTGAATGTTTTAAAATAAGGCATGCATAACTAACTGACTATTTGTCTAAGAATTTTGAGAGTATTTTATGTTTCATCTGTAAATGATAAAAAGAAAATGCCTTATACAAGGGTGAGCAAAAGTAGGTTTACAGTTGTGAATATGCAAAACAGATTTTATTTCTGTATTATTTATTAAGTATTGTATTAATTTCCATGTGAATAACTATAAACCTACTTTTGTCCCATGCTGCATGTGTTTGAATTTGAGTGCCTTGTATTAAGAGTAAAAGAAAACCAGACCCTCCAACAGCATCACATCATCTGTGTAAAGAAAGAACATTAGGCTAAAACCCATTCAAATACTTAGATGATTAACCAGCTGTCACCATCACTGCCTGTGAGAGTGAGGACGTGTTGAGAGCATTCATGGTCCTACAAAGGAACAAGCGAGAGAAAAATATTGTAGAATGACTCAGTAAATATAAGGAACCTTATTTTTTTTCTAAAATGTACCAATGCTGTGGATGTATATAACCTTTCTAGGATTCCTAATAGTTTATGATAGGTTTGCTATTATACTGCACTTTTCAAAGGCAAATAGTTAAGAAAAAAATTTATTTCTTCTAATTTTATTCCTTCTTACCTACATTATTTCTTACTTTAGAAAGTAATCAACTCCTAGTGGACAAGAGTCTAAAAAATAGTTATTTGTCAATATTGACCTATTTTTCATGAAGCATTATATTTGGAAACCTATGATAATTATCCCCATAGAGTTTTAAAGCTGTACCACATATGTGAACTAAGGAAATATATATCAGCCTCTACCCCTGATTCTTAGCACAGAATTCCTGAAGTCCTTGTAATTTCCTAAGCGATAAAAACACTAGGTGCCTCTTTTGTTCTAATAACTGTTTTTTGAGCCTGGTTCCTGACCCAGAGCTCCAAAAGCCCTTCTAATTTCCTGGGTGAGAGAAAAGGCTTTTCTAAAATGAGGATATTCTGGGTGGGTTCTTGGATGGCTCTGGAATGGGGGCTGATCATCTGAAAGATCAAGTTATGATTAGAAACTTGGAATTTCCAGCAACCCACTTCTTATTCTCTTGAGAAAAGAAGGGGCATATGTGATGAAGCCTCCATAAGAGTCCGACAGTAGCAGGTTCCATGAGCATCTGAATCCTTGAACACACCCACACAGGGATGGCGATGCCCACTGACTCCCTAGACATGAACGCTGCTGCCCTGTGACCTCCCAGACCTTGTGTTGTGTGCCACTTCTTCTGGCTGTTCATCTGTATTCTTTATCTCATCCTTTAGTAAACTGGTAAGTGAAAGTGAGTATTTCTCTGAGTTCTGTGGTTTGCTTTAGCAAATTAATCAAACCCGAGAAGCGGGTTATGGCAACCTCCTATTGGTAACCAAAGTGGACAGAAATTATGAGTAACCTGGGACCTACCAGTTGGGTTGGCATCTGCAGTAGGGTTCAGTCCCATTCAGTCTCATGGGACTGAACCCTTTTCTGATAGTATCAGAAACTAGTTAAATTGTAGGACATCCAGCTGACGTCACAGAATGGCTTGGCGTGGGAAAAAAACACATTTGGTGACCATACATGTTAGAAATGTGGAGTAAAGTGGTGGTAATGTGTGAGTAAAGAGGATACACAGGCAGGGAGATCAAGAATTTTTAACAACATATTTGAAGATTGTTCTATTCTTGAGGATATTGGATTATATTAAAAGAAGAAAAGCTTAGTGCTAAAAAATAAGAAATGTTAAGCACAACTCATAGAATAAAAAAAAATAGGCTCTCCTCTTGATAAATCTATGCAACAAACACTTATGAAATGAACTCTTCTTTCACCACGACTGTTTTTTTCCTCGTTTCTCACTCAGCTCTGTGCTGAGTGGGAAAGAGATGAAAATTATAACTGCATTCTCCACATTTTAAAATTACTCTGAAGTCTTCAAATTTTAATAATTAACATTTTAGACTTTTCTAGAAAATCAGAATTCAGAAAACTACATCAAAATTTATTTTTGGTGTATATATCTTAAAATGTTCTTCTCCCACTATTATTGATTTGGTTGAAAAAATTACTTTTTACTATAGAAAATGAATGTCAAATTTGTTAAAAATAGTCTCTCTAATAAGCATATTATAATATTAATTTTGGTTTGTATTTTATTATTTTAACATCAGAAGATAAATAGAATTTATTGTTCAGAAGAACTAGGCACAAAACACATTGTATGTTTTATTACAAAGTTAACCAAAGTGCATAACAAAATACATGTAAGTTTGGCACTATGCTAGGTATTAAATACTCTGAGAGACTTGCAGTCTAGTGGGAAGACATACTGGTAAGCAGACAATATAATTACAACACAATGCAGTAAGCTAAATAATAAGAGAATGGATAACTGTACTCCATATCAGAAAAGAGGAACTAGCTGAATCTTAAGGGGCTCAGAAAAAAATTTAATGGAGGAATTACATTAATGATATTTTTAAGAATAATGAATAAAAAAAGATATTTCACATAGAAAAGAAAGAGATAGAGTATTCCAGATAGGAACTCCAGTAAGCACACTGCAGAAAGATGATCAAATGAATTGTGTTTACAACTTTAGTTTTGAAAGGAGAGCAAAAACCGATAAATTTGGTCAGTATTTTTCAGTCTTATCAGAAGTCTTAAGCAATGATGTAATGAATTTTAATTTATGTATTCTATTATAGTCCAGAATTTTCCAAGTTTTGTGATCTTAAGAGTTTTCTGATTACTATTTCTTAAAGATAATGGTTCTGAGACTTTTTCTTGAAAGGGTATATTCTAGCTAACAAGTTTAGAAAAGCTGATTTGAAATGATATTTTAAAAGACGGAAGGCTTCCTGTTTTGTTTGCCTTATAAAAATGATAAATCATCAAAATGTGTAGAAAGTCGAAATTCTTGAGAGATTGAGATGTAAAGGACAGTATGCAAACACACCAAAAATGGCACGGCTTTGGACTGAGACAAGGATGGGAAAGTGAAAAAGAAAGTTAATCAGCTTTCAGATGTTGGAGCTGACTGGCATGCAAAGTTGCTGATGAGAGAGGAGATATAAAAAACAATTCTGAAATTCAAACTGAGTAAACTGTGAAAATGGTGAGTCTTGGAACCCAAACAGGAAATGCTAGAGAATGACAAGTTGGGGAAATCTGAGTAGGGGTGATGAGATGAGAACATTAAGCTGTGAAAGATTATTATAATTAAAACCCAACAGTGTTTCTATATTTAACAGAAGCATCCACTTCTGAAAAAAATGGAGAAGGAAATATTCTTAAAATGGACACTCTAATGAATGGCAGAAAAATTTTAGAAATAAGGGACTAATGCTTTTAAATGTATGTCTGATTCAAAGGAAAAATCTCTCAACCATTTACTGTATGATATTTTCCCATGGAGATAATTTTTAAAAGCTTTGGCTCACTTAGAAAAGAAACACTGAGCCCTTTTTGTTATTACTTTAACTCATTCAATCTCTAAACCACAGAGATACCTCAGAGGTTCATTAGAAATTCCCAAACCCAGAAAGAAAAAAGTCCCAGTGAAAACAACAAACCAAACCAGATCCTGTAGGAGTTGAATTTTGAAGTTTTGGCTTCCTAATGTTAAGGATGGGTCATATTTTAGTTGCAGAATAATGGTGAATGTAGGTTAAACACGTCCTAGAGAGAAAAATGAATCCCTTCCACGTCTGTCAGTGGATTTGGCACGCACAAAGACCAAGTGTGGTACTAATACAAACACAAACCCCATCTCCAACCCACTCACTTTACATAGAATATTTCTAGCCTAACTTTTTTGTTTGTTATTATGATTTGTTTTTCTATTATTTCATCATATGCAGTCGACATCTCAGGTTACATTGACAAGGAGAAAATCTTGCCCGTCCTTTGTAAATAACTTGGGTTCTATTATTAACTGCTGAAGGTTATACCTCTCTGTAGCTCTGTTGTTCGGACCAGTCATTGCATGATTCCAATTCACGAGGCTGCCACAGCAATGGCCTTGACCTAAAAAAGAAAACAATAAATAATTCAATGTTCAGTCCTAGAAATTTATGTCTCCTTAGAACAGACATTAAAAACCATTTTGATGTAGTTTTTGTGAAACATATGTTACTAGACAATATAGTGTGAAACAATCTGTCTAGTCCTATGTTATAACTAAAGAAAACAATTTTTTTCTTTTTGATCCCTACCAGAAGACATGCTTATTGACCTTAGAGAGAGGGGAAGTGAGGAAGAGAGAGAAGGAGAAATACATCAATGCATTCGGTTGCCTCTTAGGTGCACCCTGACTGGGGATGGAACCTGCAACCTAGTCATGTGCTCCGACTGGGAATTGAACCCACGACATTTCTCTATACAGGGTGAAGCGCTAATCAACCAAGCCACACCAGTTGAGGGATGACTAAAGACAAGTTTTAAAGAAAAAAGAATGGAAAGAGTCTTGAGTATGTAGTGTGACATCGCATGTTAACAGTTATTTTAATACTGGGAGTGTTCATTCAGTCCTGGCCAGTGTGGCTCAGTTGGTTGGAGCATTGTCCTGTACACTGAAAGGCCATGGGTGTGATCCTGGTCAGGACACATCCCAGTCAGGGCATGTACAAGAGGAAACCAGTCGATGTTTCTCTCCCTCTCTCTCTCCTTCCCTTCTGCTCTCTATAAAATCATTAAACACATATTTCAGTTAAAATATACACCCAACCTTACCAAGTATATTATGTTTCCTTTATGCATTTTCCAAAGACATATATATCTGATTTTACCCAGAAGAGCAAATGCTAAGAATCAAGTACTTGGCCTTGTGATGCAGGAGGTCGAGCCTGGGGATCTTGGCTGCTTGTTTGGATGAGCCGAGAAAACCACAAGGAGCACTGGATGGAGCAGACAGCCTTCATTACTCACATTACAGGGGGCACCGACAGCGGCAGATCGGGGAAGCAGGACTCCACCTCCCTGATTGCCAGATGTTTTAAGGGGTCCCAGGCAAAGGGGGCACTGTCTTGTGTGTGACTCTAAACTACATTACCTCACTGTGTATATGCAGAAGGAAAAGGTCAAGAAGCAGTCACACAGGACAAGAGGTTGCTCCCAAAAGGAGATACGAAGGCAATTAGAATCCACTCCAAAGCAATACACATTCCTTCTGTTCGGGAGCCCTCTGCCCAGCCTCCCATGGTGGGGTTTGGAAGAACGGTGTCCAGCACAACCCCACAGTTCCTGATTAAATTCCAGCCACTACAACAAAAATGAATATTACACACCAGCATATTTTTAAAGAGGGCTAATAAATTACTAAAAATAATTATCTTCCTATTGTTTTAATTTTTCTCATTACCAGTTTCTTTATTTTTTTCGCATTTACCTAACTCCATAAATGTCTAGGCCATTTTTATAACAGCTTATTGTGCTATCAACTTAAGGTGTGTAAAAGAGGACCCAGATTAAAATTCTCAATCCTAGGATATCAGAGTGTTCACCAGTAATTGCAGTTTTAGCTTATCCACCAGCATTTTGTCAGGGAAAACTCATCCCAGGTCCCCCTCCAATATCTCCTGCAAAATAAATTTTCACTGTAGTTCCAAGCATGTCTCTAGTCTTCAGACTGATTTCTTTTTCATTCCACACAACTGTTATCCACCCTTCTTTTAAATCACAAATTTAAAAAATAAAACAAATGAAGAGAAAATAAATTCCAACTATTTTATGACATACAGTGTAATACCATGTTCTTTTATACAAAAGCAATAAATTAAAGACATTTCTATGAAATTTGAAAGTTAGTACATTGAAGAATTACTTTTAATACCTGAAAAATAACTAAAGAAAACATAATCCACTTTACTCTTTGTTAACAATATCATAAATTTATTACACAATATGAGGAAGTATGGATAAATTCTACTTTAAGACATGACTTTAAAGTGTTTTAGAAAAGTTTTTAGAGAACATGGATACAGTCAAGTACCCATAAAATTTGTCTTTTTTGCAGTGTCTTACTGTGTCTTAAAATTATTTATTAGGGGAGAGAAAAACAATTTATGTTAATTATTTATTAATATTAAAATATTGATGAGCATTACCCAAATGTAACGGGATTCCAGCTGGTGCACTGGAGGGAGACTGCTGAAATGCAGCCAAGTGAGGGGCGTATATTAAAAGAGCAGAACAAATGACTTAACAGGGTCCTAAAAGCAGCAATCAGAAAAGGTTCATTTAACTTAGAGATGACACAAGCTTCAAGCAATTGCCTCTACTTAAGTAAGTGTGGAATTACAAAAGGCTATTTATTACAGTCCAACAGGGTTCTGCAGCTTGCTCAAAGACCTTTGAAGAATTTCAACAGTTATAAAGTCTTGCTCAGTGCAGAAGCAGTAAAATTTGGGCATATCCCCAAAACAGCCTGCAAAGCTTTCATGAAAAAGTTAATAAAATCCTCACTCCAATTGTTCTTTGAAATGAATTATTTTCTCTTTTGCTTTAAGGAGAGATGCTATACCTGGTAATTTTCAAAGTTTCTTTGAGAATGTATTTGAACTGTTAAGGAAAATAAACCATTTTCAAAGTGATACACAATGAAGGCAGGGTCTCCACGGGTTTACCAGGAAAGTTTTCCAACATTCGGCTTCTTGGAAATGCTCTGTAAGCATACCTTAGTTACTCTATAATGGGTTTACTCTAGCTGGAAAATTAGTGAAGTTTCTCCAGTTTTTGTAACAACAGCAAAATTTGGTTCCAGTGATATTGGGGCAGAGTTTTTCCTATTAGCAATTGGATAATTGATTTTTTAAAGTAATAGGGTAAATAAACATAGTTTTCAATAATTTAACAAATCTGTTATTTATGATTCAGTGATATGTTTATAAGTATTGAGTATGTTGATAAAATTTCAACTAAATAAACTCAGCGTAAATTGCACATTGCTTAGAATCAATTTCAGAGCCACCAGCCACCGTGGGGAGAGGGATGGGGATGCTGTGAAGCCTTTTTGGGTATAACGCAGTAGTATGGAATAAAAGAAAAGCAAACATGAATGGTAAACGATGTGTCATAAAAGGATATTAAGTGCCGTCCTGGCCAGTGTGGATCAGTTGGTTGGAGTGTTGTCCAGTAAACCAAAAAGTTGCCTGTTCGATTCCTGCAGCACACACGCTTAGGTTTCGGGTTCAGTCCCTGGTCCAGGTGCCTATGAGAGACAACCAATCAATGTTTCTCTCTCATACCATTTTCTCTCTCTCTCCCTCCCTATCCTTCTTTCTAAAAAATCAATAAGCATGTCCTCTCATGATAATAAAAAAGAGGACATTAATTGCTAATGGAAGCAAGTAGTAAATAACAAAATGAATTTACTTTTCCATTAGAAAAACAAAACCAACATTTTTCCTTGACAAAAGGTTAGGTAATCATTCCCAGGCCAATCAATCAAAGTAATGATGCTTTAATTACAAAAGAGTTCATAAGAAGATTTTACATATAACAAAAATAAAAAATTTATTGCAATAGGTTCCTCATTTAAGTTTACATTTTCCAATAGTCACAAGGCAAGCTTAATAAAACCTTTTAATAGAAGAATAAAAATTAAAGTTATTTATAAACCAGAACAATTTATTTATTTCTTTATTAAATATTTTTGTATTGTTGTTCAAGTATAGTTGCCTCCATTTTCTCCTCACCATTTCCCCTACCACAGCCATCTCCCCTTCCCACCCTCAATCTTACCTTCCTTTGGCTTTGTCCATGTGTCCTTTATACATGTTCCTTGACAACCCTTCTCCCTTTTCCTCCCATTATCCCCTCCCCCACCCCGCTGGTTACTGTCAGTTTGTTCTTAATTTCCGGTTAGATTTTTAGGTCTCTGGTTAGATTTTGCTTTCTTGTTTTTTTGATGATTTGGTTCCACTTATAGGTGAGATTATATGGTATTTCTCTTTTACCACCTGGCTTGTTTCACTTAGAACAATGTTCTCCAGTTCCATCAATGCTGTCACAAAAAGTAGGAGTTCCTTCTTTCTTTCTGTTGCATAGTATTCCATTGTGTAAGTGTACCATAGTTTTTTGATCCATTCATTTATGGATGGATACTTAGGTTGCTTCCAACACTCAGCTATTGTAAATTGTGCTGCTATGAACATTGGGGTACACGGGTTCTTTTGGGTTGGTGTGTCAGGGCTCTTAGGATATAGTCCCAGCAGTGGAATTGCTGGGTCAAAAGGCACGTCCATTTTTAGTTTTCTGAGGAAATTCCATACCGTTTTCCACAGTGGCTGCACCAGACCAGAACACTTTAAATAAGAGGTTGGATAGACAAAAGTTGACATGTGATAATCATAGAAATATCAGATCAACAAATCTGCTTGGTGCTGTGGAAAACACAAAATGCACAGGCTCTAATCTAATAATTTTTGATTTCAGGAAAATTTATAAGAAAATAGGTCCTTTAGCAATGAAAAAAAATTGAACAGTTAATATACCAAAGAAGTCTTGACTTTTTTCATGTCTGTAATTTATTTTGTTGCATTCCATTAAGGCAGAATGCCACTGAACCTCATGTAGAATATTTCCATTGGCCAGTGGACCAATTCTGAGATTTGAAACCAGAAGTGGATTGATGGATAGTATACATTTATATTTTTAATGGAAGGATTTGAAGTCAGATATCACTTAATATGTTTAATCTTCCATTAAAAATGAAGATGACCCTATGATAGCTGATCCAAACAGATGCTCTTTTATTCATGTTCTGTACTTTGGATAATACATAGTGATACATAACAAATAATTGAGTCCCCAGACAATAAGATACTTAACAATATAGCTTGAGAATTATGGTACAAACAGCAGTCATTTCCTTGGTAGTTATTTTTAAATATTTTTTAAAGAAATAAAACATGTAAAAGCAAAAGATCCTTACAGTTTCTTGATACATACTTTAATTCATGAGATTTTTTTTTCAGAAGCAAAGATATGTCCTAAATCCTATCTATTTTGCAGTGCACTGAATACTATTATTACCTATAGATACCATGGGACTCCTTGTATATAATAGATTCCAGCCCTGTTACAGAGTTGCATATGAAAATGTTATCAATGAGCTGAGGAATCTGGCATTAATAACTTTGCAACATTATAACAAATAGGTAGTCCTGATGTTTTGTTCATATTTTAATATATCAAATATATTTCATTGCTTACATTAGAGTAGCATATTGAAAACATCTGCTCACTTGCCACTACTCCACCAGCAGCTGAAAATCTCAGCTCATTTTCCATAGGCCTGTATGTACCAGGGCTATAATCCAGCTGCTGAGGCTTGATATGGGGCCAGATTAATACTCAAGAGCCTTTGAAATGGAAATAGTGCTTTCTTGCCAAAGATTAGAACAATGATAGACTCCATTTGCTGCTCCCTTCGCTGTCTGCCCTTCTTTACCACTCTTCAAAACCTGATTAATTTGCCCCTTCCTATGATCCCTTCCCCTTCTCTTTACAGCTCCATCACCTGTCATGACAATTAAGAAGGATCGGTCATCCAGAAACAGCATCTCTTTATCCTGGCAAGAACCCGAACACCCTAATGGGATCATATTGGACTACGAGGTCAAATACTATGAAAAGGTGGGGAGACCATATGATAGAGTTGGGTTGTATAGGCAAAGAGGTTATGTTCTCATGAGCTGTGTTCTTACAAAGAAATGAATGGCATTGGTAGGAAGTGGTAGTGCTTTGTTTAAATCTGCAGCGGGTGATACTTTTGATTCATAGGTAAAGAAAGGTTTAGACATCATTGTGTAGAATATCCCCCATTCTATATGAACGAGCCACAGCAGAGATGTCACTACCAAATTTAAACCATCTAGTGATGATATTAGAAATGACACTCATGTCTTTTCACATACATACCTGTGCCATACCAAGTATTTCATAGTGATTCCTTAGTTGGTAACCCACTGATGAATTTTCCTTAGTTCATTGCCTTAAAGCATCATTACTTAACCTTCACATTCACATGAATTTTATTAAATATGTATGGGAACATTGAACTAATAATAAATCCTTGTATTATTGTTGAACTGATGGAGAAAAACTTTCTTGACTGCGCAAGGAATGTTAGAACATGGGAGTGGGTGTATAAGTCTACCCCACATCATAAAATTGTGGCTCAGTAACAAAATTATAAAAAGCAGTTAGATGGTTATTTATAAGTAGAATTTAAGCCATGATACTTCATTACCGAATAGCACTTATATCTCCCCAAGTGTAAATTATGGTGAAGTTTGAAGCGAGATGGATTCAAAATTTATCATCAGAGTTCAATGCCTATATAGCGACTAATATGAACAAGAAATATCTGTTGCAGTTTGCAAAGTTTTTAGAGCAAATTAAAAATAAATTGTGCATTATATAGTATTTTATGTTTAAAGAGCACTTCTTCATACATTATTCAATTCAGAGCGCTCGATAACCCTATGAAAATGGGCAAATATGCTGTTTATTTACAAATAGGAGAACTGCAGTGGGAGTCAGTGAAGCTCCGTGAATCTCACAGTCTCACTGCTAATGGATGTGAGGTCTCTGTTTTGAATCCTAGTGGCCATGGCTTGTCACTTTGTGTGCTCTCCCCACATTACCTACCTCCTTCTACATGACAGTGGATCGTTAGAAACATGAGAATTGTTGGTATGATTGGTTGCACTGAAGGCATAATATATGAACATTTCTTTGCAAATGTAGGCATTTTCTTTACTGAAGTTAATGTATTTCACAAGTATGATGCCATTTTTTCTTACCCCTTCCCCTACAGAAAAAAGTATATCTCTTTCATTAAAAGGAAGTGAGGCCTAATGATCTTCATTGTTCTAAATCATAGTTTAAATGCGTTATCTCATGACTTTCAGTGATCCTGTACAGTGCTTTCAAATACTCATCCAATCACAATCTTCTATTTTTAAACATGTGACATGATAGCTCATGAAGACATAGAATCCATGTTACAGATGATGCAACAAAATAAAAGAAAATTAATGAGGTGCCTCAGTTCATTCAGATGGAGTAGCAGAACAACAAAACACTAGTCCTTTAGTTCTATGGGGCTGTTTAAAATATATAATGCATCTGCATTCTTATCTTTTACAAATATAAAAAAGTATTCTGATTACTTTAAATTCCACCAACGAATCACAATATGCAAGATTATTTTTAAATAATATTAACCAGTGCAAGAAAAAAATGGCTGAATCTATTTATCTTTCCTTAGGCATTTTAAAACTTGATACATATATATGATATTATATATATATATATATATATATAAAATACATAAATTTTGAAATTATTTCCCAATATATATGATGCTTAGAAATATTGTAACGTTTCACTAGATTTAAAGCTCTAAGAGGGTTAGCTAAAAATATTTTTTATAAGTGGAATGATTTTTCCTTAAATTAAATACATTTGACCCTTGCCATTATTAAATATATCAACTTCAAGTCTATCTAAAACATAACCAGCATCTTGAACTAAAAAGTAAGTGTGACTTGCCACCTGATTTCTGCAGAGTTCTGTCCAGTGTTGGCTGATGATGTGCATTACTCTGTATTACCCACTCCAGGCCCCACTCCACACACAGAAACATTTCTCTGTCGCTCAAACACAGGATGCCCATAAAGTGCTCAGTACATGTTAATATACGTTAGAGAGAAAATGTGGTTCTATTTAATCCAATTTTTGTGAACAAAGCTTGACACAAGAAGGCTTTACTGTTATTGTGTACTGTGAATTTCTTAATGTACAATGTGAATCTTCTACAGATCTTTTTTTGAGAAGTATTTCTAGACTGTCACCTGGATATTTTTGTTTCTATGAAACCATTGTGACTTCACTACAATGAAAACACAATACAACTCAGTTGGTGCTGAGAAAATTATTAATGTAGAGCTACATATAGAAACTTGGTCTTTTAAATTTAATATTTTACAACTGATAGAATATTTTTTATCTGAGAATCAATAGGATATTCCTATTAGGTTTAGTCAAAAGGGTATTTTCCTTTTTATAACTTTATTATTTTAATTAGGTTGAAAATTTCAGCCTTGCTTAAGAACAGATTTTTACTCAAGGATTCACTAATTGGTAAGAATGAAAATTAAATTTCCTGCTTTATGTGCAGGGCACAAATTATTATATCCAAATTAGGAAGCTCTGTAAATATTTTTAACTTAAAAATGCCCTCAGAGAGTGAAATGTTTACCATCTCTCTTTTATCTGTTCTTTACTCTGTATTAAATTGTAAAATAATTGTTTTTGAGTGGTTCACCTTTTTACTACTCGATACATTATGAAGACTTGATTTTAACATGATTTTTCTTACCTCAAAGCAGGAGCAAGAGACCAGTTATACCATTTTGAGGGCAAGAGGCACAAATGTCACCATCAGTAGCCTCAAGCCTGACACTACATACGTATTCCAAATCCGAGCCCGAACAGCAGCTGGGTATGGGACCAACAGTCGCAAGTTCGAGTTTGAAACAAGTCCGGACTGTATGTACCATTTCAGTGGAGTGTATTGGGGGAAGGGGAAGCGTTGCAAAGGTGTCTGATAATTCATTCTCACTCTCCTAAATTTTAAATAAGTGTGATACATTGAAAGTATCATGGCTTGGAACATTTAATGATTTGCATAGCATTGGGTCTGGGCATTGTGTTTTTATAAGTATACATTTGTGTTTTTTTCTCTTTTACAAACCAAACATATTATAATACCTGAAATGTTTCTGGGTTTTTATTAGTCATAAATTGCTTTCAGGAATATTAAGTATTATGGCAACACACTTTTTCAGTACCTGTTAATCCAGACATTCCAGGTTCATTGAATAATTCAATTACGTACAAAAAAAAAAACCCTTTCTAATCCATGAGGATCTTATTTTATTTTAATTTTTAACGCAGTCAAATTTGTATCACTTGGAGATTAAGGGTTTTCTAAAGTCTGATGTATCATCTCATTCACATCCACAAGCAAATTGGATAGTTCCATCTGTGTGACCCCAAGTTTGACTAGAATTGGTCTAAAATAGGCAAACATTATTCCAATATTTTTCTTTTCTTTGAATGTATTTGCTTCATATTAGAAGAGCTCTCTGCTAAAATACAAGTTTTAAGAAGGTAAAATCATAGCCATGGTACTACTATAAAATGAACACAAGTTAAAATTTTATTTAACTTAATTAGTGAGACTAATAAACACTTAACATTGGTTCAAAGGAAAAATACATATGCAAACATATGTGTGTGTGTAAGGAATCAGGAATGCTTAACTTTGATAATAGACCCCAAACTGGTTAATATCCTATATGAAAATAAATGAATGATTGGGATTATCTCATCTACATCAATTATATCGCTGTCCAATTAAGTGTTATTGTAATCATTGTAATGGGAAAATCCTACGCATCACTCTAAGTTCACCTCAACTTAAATCCACGGTTGTAAAATAGCCTAGAAAAAAATTAAAAAATTAACTCCCTTCAGAAACAGCTTATCCAGGGAGAATATAACAATTCCCAGCCCTCCACTGAAAGGAAGCCCAGTAATCTCTTTTGACTGTTCTCATTTGTCATTTTTCACCCGGGGCCTATATTCTCAATTATATAATTATTTTGTTGATGATTTAAAATCACATTGTTATAGGCATGGTAATATTTTATGCCCAAATTTTATACCTAATAGAAACATTGAGGATTAACAAAAAATTATGACAACGGTTTAAGTAATATGATAGGGTTGATATTTTATGGCACACTTTTGCCAGACAATTAGAAATTCTGCTTACAATAACAGTCTGTACATTCTGTGAAATACTGAAATTCTAGAGGCCTTAGATGTCATTGGCTCACAGCAGAAATCTAACAATTCTATTTGGAGGAGAACTGCCATTTTGAAATACACAAATCTGTACTTTTCACCTCAGTCCGTCTTCCAGTGATGGAATGAGGAGGGGAAACCTCTCTCTGAGGACGCTTGAAGCAAAATGATGTAAAATACCATGGGAGTCATGTGAGCAATGTTTAAAACAAATTTAATATTTTAGGTAATACAGTAACAAAATATAATTGTAATTTAGCAGTAATAATTAAATCTTTTCATAACTTTTATGCAGTACAAAGACAGTTTCTTGCTTTGAAATGATTGTAGATTGTCTTTTATCAAATTTTTATTTGGTTATTAGATTTACCAAGAATGATCTCAAATCATGGAAATAGATAAAACAAATGTTTATCATACCCTGTGGCATAAGTTAGGCATATTGAAGGCAGTAATGTCAGATCACCATTAGATAAAACTTTTTCATGTTGGTGTATTATTTTGGAATGTCGGTCTAATCCTGTATGTTCTTAATTAGCGCCAACCCTATCTGATAAGTGCATTTGTAACAGCAACAAGACTCCAAAATTCTAATATAGTTACAGGTTTACCACCGATATTGCTGAGGTAGTGTTATACATGAGCTTCTTCTAATGAGGCTTCAGTGTCTGAGACTTACAAAACATTCCATTTAAAAACTTCAGATTCACCCTAGCTGGTGCAGCTCAGTGGATTGAGCACGGGCTGCGAACCAAAGGTTCGCTAGTTCGATTCCCGGTCAGGGCACATGCCTAGATTGCAGGCCAGCTCCCCAGTGGGGGCCACATGAGAGGCAAACATACATTGATGTTTCTCTAACTCTCTTTCTCCTTCCCTTCCCCTCTCTTTAAAATAAATAAATAAAATCATTGAAAAAAACTGCAGATTCTTAGGATTTTTGCTAAATAACTGTTCTATTTGTATTACTTACATTGATTGATAGCAGATAAAAAGAGGGTAGAAAGAAAAATGCAATCTTTTTAATATCTCCCTCTACAGTTATAAAAAAAAGTTGGGTTGCGCAGTTTAAGTTAAAAATATATATACATTAGTGTACTCTTATTGCTTTACCATAGAATTCTTCCAGACTTTAAATATAGATGAGGAGAAAAAGTGCCCATTGTCTTAAGGGGGAAATAATAAAATCAATTCTCACCCCATTTTTAAAAATCAAAATGATATACAGTTGACCCTTGAACAGCTTGGGAATTAGGGGTGCAGACCACCTGTACAGTCAAAATTCCACAGATAATTTAAGTTGGCCCTCTGCATAGGCAGATTTCCAACCACAAATTGAAAATACATACTCATGAAGCATTCTGAAGGTTTATGACTCTTATTTGTTATATGTTGATATTTAATAGATATAGAAAAAGCTTGTGTTTAGATTTCTTTAACAGTTTGCTCTTTTCTCTGGCTTTTATTTTTTAAATTATATTAAAAGTTTTCTTTCATAACACGGGTAAATATTTCTTAGTCAAGTACAGTCTATCTTTTACTTTGAACAGGAATTCAGATAACATTTTCTGAACTTAGTTTATAGTAAAGGAATGGATGCATAATAGTTATATATATATATACACACACATACATATAAACATATATATATATATCTTCCTAAGTGCTTTAAAATGTCTTACTTTTTATATATCACTGCTTTGCACTTATTATCACCCTCCTTTAACAAGTGAGGAAACTGAGGTATAGGGAGATTAAGTAAGCTTTCCAAAGTCACACAACGAGTAGGTGATGGGTCTGATTCTAGAACCAATATATTTACATGACAATATAATTAACATTTTAATAAACATCTTATTTGATCCTGTTCTGCAAGCTATTCGGATACCATTACTTTTTTGATATATGGCCTGTGACACAGATTTATATGTCTTTTTCTGAGCTTGCATGGCTAATAAGTGGAATAAACGAACCTCCAGTCTTCAGAGTGTGGACTACTGCTGATTCATTGCTGCTATTTTACATGCCGAGAAAAACGATGTTAAACTAAGACACAAAAAACAGGATATATAAGAGTCAAGGGACCTTCCTAGAGTGAAGGCAACATCCACCAACCGTTTTTGGGAAAGCCGGCAATCCATCTGTGTTGATATCCTCAGTGGGCAGAAACTGGATCCTCAATAGCTTTTTTGTGTTGGTTGAATTATTATTATTTTTGTATAGTAAGTGGTGTGTGCGTGTGTTTTGTTTAAATAATACTGCATAATTTGAACATCCAAGGAATTTTAAAAGCAAAAATATGTGGCATAAAGCTGAGTTTTAGAATTGAAGAATTCTATGGATATTGTTTAAAAAGAAGATGAGCCCCAGGGGCAAGTTAATTATCCCTTCTGAATACTTCGCATCATTCTTTTATTGTTGTTAGTAAGCTGGTATGCAGCAAATTTAATCTGTTGGACCCTAGTATAAGGGGATATTAAAGCAACTTGACAAAGATAGAATGGAATTGTTATAGAAATAATTTTGAATCCCAAAATTGTTATTCATATGTAATTTTGTAGAACATAGCATACTTTTCCCAGTTTTTAACTGAAAAAATGAAATACTAAAAATAAGTAACATTTATTAAACACTTAGTATATGCTTTGCACTGTTCTATGTATTTACTTTATTAACTCATTTATTTAATTCTCACAATATCATATTATGTCACACAGCAAATAAGTACAAAAATCCCAGGCATCATGTTTGAGAGAGTAAGCTCCTAACCAGCTGATTTTAGGGAGAAAAAAATGGGCCCTATGCTACTTGAAACAGGGGGAGCAGTTTCATTGATGGAAAACATTTAAATTGAATTTCTAAGATGTAATAGACAGCAATTTTTAACAGTATGCCACATAAAGTTATTAAATAATTTCATAGCATGCATTTAATCAAGATTATTCATTCAAATGTTTTTCATTTCAGTAACATACAATGATTTGATTTTTGTATGTTTTTTACATAGTCTCTGGGATTCATAGATATGTAGAGCTAGCAGAAATTCCAGAGAAGTCCTAGTTTAATCCCATCTTTGACGAAAAAAGAAATGGAGACTTTTTTCTTCTATCATGTTTCCCCTCCCAGTTTTACTGACTTTTATTTTTAAAACTGGCTAAAATTTACTACAAAGTTCAGAACTTGCTGTTCTTTTTAAATTATGACAGCATACAAAATGAAAAGCATGAGAGAAATATTATTATATGTTCATGAAGCATTATATGTTATTATGTTTATGGAGCATTATTGAATCCCTAGCTTATTTTACAAACTATACACAGGTCTATGGTTAATGAATGTATAGTTCAAGTCTTTAGGAAGCAGATATTAAGATAGAATTATGAAAGCTTTCTATGGGGAAATATAAATACTGGGTAAAAGAGGCGGACAGAAGTGGGCAACCAGCGCATCAAACTGAGATGTAACTCAGCTACCGCTGTAGAGATGGGAGAGGGAAGGGAGGAGGAGGACACGCCCCTGTCGGCAATGCAGTTCTGAGGGTGTCGCCAACCCGATGGGGAACACCCGAGTGAAGAATGCACCTAGAAGTGTCCTGCATTGGGCAGACAGGGACTGGCTCCAGTTCCCTTGCCATGTCTAGGCACTGAGGAGAGCATGGCCTGAGTGTGAGGCTGCGGGTACATCCTAAAAGCGCAGCAGCTGGAGGCCATCTGCCTACTGAGACTGGGCAGCGCGGTGATCCAAGCAGGCACTCACGTAACTGCCACAACGGTATAAACAAAAGCTCGCTGGTAGGAAAGAATAAAGTGCGGCAACAGTTTATATAACGAGTGTGCATGCCATCCTGCAGACTCGGGGCTCTTTTTTCAAATGCTTGGAAGACGTCTAACAGGCTATCTGCCATTTTTCTTTATTTGCATCATTTACCTAGTCCGAAAACTGTATTATTTTAGAGATAACGGTCCAAGCATACATTTTGATTAGGTTGAGAATGTGATTTTGGCTTGGTACTGGAGAGGCGATGGTATTCAAATAACCAGCTCTTTTAAGCTCTTCTTTCATACATCATTCATTCATTTGCTCAATCAGTATTTACCACAAAAGAAATGTAGGTTCAAGTCTGAGCAAATGAACGATTGTTGTAAGAACTGTGTGTATTTTAGAAAGTCTAGACATTAGGATATTCATGGAGTTTATTAGCACATGAAGCTGGGGATTTTGACAGGGGACAGATTTCGAGGAGCTTTATATTTTCTGCTACAAAGTTTGCATTTTATCCTGAAAGTGGAGAGCCCTGAAAAAAAAATATGTATGAGAATGACAAGATCAAATTCACGGTTTAGAAGGAGTACACTGGTTGCCAGGTAAAGGAAAAGGCATGCACATAGAGTCTAATTAGGAATTTCTAATCATAATCTAGAAGAGAAAGATATGAATGAAGATATTTTAAACAGCTGTAGTGACAAATAGATGAAGAATGATCAGGAGAGGGAGCAGACAAGGTGGCGTTATATTTATGGGCTACGTCTTTGCTGCCGGAGTGCTGTGGCCTACAATCACCTGTGTCAGTATCATGGAGCTCATAAGAAATGCAATCTCAGTCCTCACTCCAGTCCCACGGAATTAGAAACTGCTTTTTCCCAAAGATACCCAAGTGGTTTGTATGAACATCAAAGCTGGAGAAGCATTTGTCTAGGTCAAGGTTCATTAAACTTCCTAGAAAGGGCTAAGATAGTGCATATTTTAGGCTCTGTATATATAGTCTCCGTTGCTCCTATATTGGCCATTTATTATAGCATAAAAGCAGCCATACACAATATGCAAATGAATGGATGTGTTCCAAAATGCTTTTATTTATGGACACCAACATTTCAATGTTATATAATTTGCACACCACTAAAGCTTTTTGTCTGGGGTTTTCACAATCTTTGAGAAACATAAAACCATTCTAAACTCTTGAGCTATATCAAAAGTGATGGCAGGACATATTTTGTTCCTGGGTCATTTTTGCCAACACTTCGTGAGTGAATGAGCAGTGGACCATTTACAAAGGTAGGGAACACAGGGAGAGGAACAAGTCATTGGTGGTATACGTTGAGGCCCATAGAGAGATGTTATACCACCTTTTAAATTAAATAAATATAGATATTGAAGAGTAAACCGGCTTTATTAGGAAGCTTTTATCATTTCATTCTGGAAAAGCTTACCTGTTCTTTATGTTCCCCAGGTAACGTCTTTACCCACTGTATTTTTTCGCCGTCAAGAATAGACAAAGCCAGTCCCACTCACTTCATCCAGCTGGCACTCAAGTAGTATTTGATTGATGTCATTGAAACAGAGTATTTAATCTTATTAATTAGTAATTTCACACAAAATTATACGGAATGTCATTTTTATGCTCACTGAAGAATTACTTTCACTTTTATATTAGATGGTAGCCATATTTCAAGTAAAAGCAGAATAAATGTGACTTAATTCATCAGAGTTTCCACGTGGATGTTAGTTTGATGTGTTAATGCCTGGTCCTTTAATTTTTTTTCCTCTTCATCCTTATAGCTTTCTCCATCTCCGGTGAAAACAGCCAAGTGGTAATGATTGCCATTTCAGCGGCTGTGGCAATTATCCTCCTCACAGTCCTCACCTACGTTTTGATTGGAAGGTGCGTTCACAGTCTGTTTTATGGCTCTCATTATTGCTTTGCTTCCCCTCACCAATTGCTGTTAAAAATTTGAAGAGTGTGGTCAATAATGTATTTTAACCCATCGGAATGTCCCCATTTGTATTGTAGATCTTTCTTTTTCCTTCTCCCTTTCTTTTGTTTCTTCATCTTTAGTTTTGATATTATTTTCCCATTAAATTCCAGCCCTATTGTCCAATACATACACATCTCTTCTCTCTTTTGACCTCATTCCTACTTTTTACCTTTTTTCCCCAATTATCCCTTTGCTCTTCAAACACACCCCAGATTTCCCTGATGCTTTCTCACCCAGAACACTGGTAACACAGCACAGCACTAATCACTAACAATGGAGACTTTACCCTTCATTCATTCTAACAGCAGTTGTTAAAAAAATACTATAAATACTTTCTAAAGCCATTATAAAAACTCAACTGAAGGGGTCTGCACAGTGGGGAAGCAACTCTATGTGTCTCCTCATTAGGCAGCTTTCCAAGGTCCCCAGAGAAAGGGGCTTTCTATAGAGGATTGAGAAAATATGAAGTCATTAAATTTTCACTAAAGCAATTAATTGTTTGAGGAAAATGCTTTATTTTATTTATTTATTTATTTATTTTGCTTTGCAAATTCTGAACGTAGACAGTTGTTTAAAGTATATTTTCTTTCTGTGCTCTCTTTCCTTAATTTGCCTCTAGGTTCTGTGGCTATAACAAGTCAAAGCATGGGGCAGATGAAAAAAGACTTCATTTTGGGAATGGACATTGTAAGTTTCTTAACTGTTTTGGTGTTTTGGTTTTATCATTTCGGTTTCAGCAGTTGTTTATAATTGAGTAATACCCCCCGACAAACAGAATTCAAAAGCAGTTTTAAGGAAAAAATGACAAATTATTTTAAACAGAGAAATAAATTCATGACTCTGCATTAAGTAATTTTGCATGCCACATTTAAGCAGACTTAAGCTAAAGTTAAGGGCAACCTTTGGTTTATATTCAAATAATGCATGCAGGGGGGAGTTGGTACTATAGTCAGCTCTGTGTAGCTAAAAGGCAAAGCATATTTTCGATTTCCTTACTAGTCCTTTGCTAAAATCTAAATAGGAGCCTTTTCCCTTCTGTAACTGCCAGGTAAATATAAACAACCTCTGTTTATGTAAAATGCCTTACTTACTCCACTTCATCAACCAACGGGAGAGCAACTTTAGAATAAATTGTTTATTTTGGAGTTACATGATATCTAATTGGTAGGAAAGTAAGCACTTTTCCCTCATATGTTAATACCAAGCAATTTAACCTCTTTTAAAAAATATTTTCTAAAAGAAATACTGTTTTAGGAAACAAAGTGTTTATGTCTAATAAAAACACTCATTGTACTTTCTTCTGGTGAAACGAATCATCCCAGTTGCTTTGCTTTTCCAGACTATGGCTCAGTTGAATGTGGCAATTACTAACCAGTGGCATTAAAGGTAATAGCATGTTCTCATGGAAATTAGTATGGAGACGGTACTCATGCTTATGTGTCTCAAATAACCTCAATATAACTAGTGTAGTCTTGTAAACATTACTTCCTCTGGCATTCACTAGTGCCTTCTAAAATTATTTTCAGCTCAACATGTTACTTGTTTGTAGTCTTAGTTTTGCATCTAAAAATTATAGCTTTAGCTGTAACTCAAGTAAAAACTTGATTACCTGTTGCTAACATGCAGGAGGAATACAGTAGCTTGAAAAAAAAGAATGTTTTTCAGCAATGTGAATCGATGTGTGTCGATGTGATATCGACACGGTGCCAGAGTTTACAGAGCGTGTTGTCTGTTTTGTTCACCTCATTGCTGTCATTATAGAATGACTCGCAGAAAAGCCAAAATACTATATACTATGAACTTTCTTAATATCAATATTTTATCATTTCAGAGTAGTTAAATTAGAAACTCAAAAGCCGTCAAAGTATACTTGAACAAATTACAGGATGCTTGTCTGTTTTTTTTTTTTTTTCTTTCTTTTTTTACGGTCCCACAAAACACTGAAAATTGCTATGCATTCCTTTGGATTAAATTGCTTTTAATTTGAGTTGGTCAATCAATGTAAATATTGTTTTTAGAGCAAAACCATACTGAACTGGTTTTTTATATGGGGATTATAAATCTCATGAATTTGGAGCATTGATAAATTCCCATGTGCTAATTGTAAGTAGTTTCTTTATCATTCAGATCTGTTTTGTCTGTTGGTTTTTATGGTAAAGTTGGTTGAAACTTCAATATTTTTCAAATGTACAATATCCTGATGATAGACAAACAAAAAAGAAATGTATTTTATCCTAGCTCCAAAGGCATAAAGTAACTTATGTGTATGTCATAAACTTTCTGTGTCTTAATGCTACAGCTGGTTTATTTCAGACCATTTATTTGGTATTACTTTAAAAAGCTCTAGCTATGAACTATTCCCTCCAGCCTTGTTACAAATCCCATAATATAGCTTCAAAAGGAAAGAAATGTGTTTCACCTTCTAAGATCCTGTCCCATTGCCCTCCCTGGCTGGGCCTTTTTACTTTTCTCGATCCTTAGGGCAACTCATGCTGGTAAAATGGAAATGTAAATTATTGTGTTTGCACAGAACGAGCTGTAAAGTAGTGCAGCTTAACACGTGTGCATGTGTTTATTATCTGGTTTTCTTGACACAGCGCAGTCACCCTGTGTGTTGCCCTTAATTATTGGTGTGAGGGGATTATGTGCCTTGCATCCTGACTCACCTGATTTCTGGAATTTCTGGGGTCAGCAGTTAAAAATTAGCAGCCAAAGCTCCCACAGCGAACAAGCCATTTTACTTGGGGATGTGTGTGTGTGTGTTTACACTTCTATTGCTTCCCCAAATGCCATGTGGATACAAAAGCTATTTTCTTGAGTTTAATTAATCATGATAAATTTGGTTGATTTTATTTAGAAATGATTACTTAATTTTCAGATTATTTAGTAATACATCTCTCCCTAGGGCCAGCAGGTTTTGAAGAGTAACTCGAAAGCACAATTTCAAGGCTTTTTAAAGCCAATACTTATTTAAAATATTTGATACAATGCTTCTGATGACTCATTTTATAACCTTCTCTGTAAATTCTGATGTCAGTAAATCTTTCACAAGGTGATTGCTGTAATTTCAGCCAGGGAAGGCATTTGTAGTTGTTAACCAGAAAAAAAGGATTATTTAAAAGTTATTCTTAAAGTATTTTGTTCTTGAAAAATAATACCAATTTTTCTTCTTTTGTTACAATTTCTTTATCTTACTATTACTAGAAAAAAAAAAGCAAAACTGGTTGAACAAAAATCATAGCCTCCATTTGATGTGAGTCTTCATTAAAATGTAACCAAATCATCTTGACAACAACTAAAATCTGACACAGCTTTATTTCCTAACATCCTTTAGAATGTCTATGGTTACTTTTCCTGTTTTTCTTACTCCAAAACTTTTCTTTGTATGATAGTTTGAAAGTATGTTAGATTTCCTTAATCTGTTTGCTTCTTTTAAGAGTAAAGTGTTTTAGTAATGACATTGCTAGAAGAAGTTTTGGTGTAGTAATAAATTATAGTAGACCACTGTACTAAAGAGTGACTCTGTCCTGTTTTTATAAGAAGCAATAATGTTTATAATAATGGCAAAAACATGTAAACTGATCTGTGAGCTAAAAAAATTGGCATTTCTGACCCCAAATTCTGTGTCCAGGAAACCTCAATGATATTAGCAATTGTGAATAAACCTTCTTACATAAAAATACTAATGATGACATTTGGGAACACTAGCTACATAACAGGCACCCATATTATGCCCTTTAGTAGCAAAGTTTCAAGAACTTTCTTTTCTTTGATGTCTAGCTAACTACTGTTGCTGAGCTAGTTCAAATAGAAAAACTTCAGAAGCTATTGCACACATAGTTTGCCCAAAGCAAGAGCAAAGGACTTGCTGTTTCCCCATTTCTGCGGATATTGACTCCCCAAGCTGTCAGTGTCCTCACAAAGTACACACACTTTGCCTCAAGACAAAGAGTTGCTCCCCTTTTACAATGTCAGTATCCACACCAGGATGAAGTAAAAGCAGCGTTGGTAGCCGTTCTTCTCCTATGTCCTCCATTCACTCCCTCACCCTCCCAGGTCATTCTGCTGTCTCACAGTCATCTGAAGAAGTAGTGAGGGAGATAGTCTTTCAGTAGCATAAATTATTATGCAGTGTAACCATGGCATTCACAAAGTCATACCGTAGAACCACATGCTGACCATGTGTAGCCAAACTGAAATCCTGGACTCACTGGCCTAAGGTGCACTGTGCTGAAGTCTCTCAGAACAACTGCTGGCATCACAGTTTCGACACCTCTGTCACGCAAACCACCACACTGATGCAAAGGAGTCTTCAGTTGTCGCAGAACATCAGGCTGCAATTTGGCCCAAAGCTTCTTTCATCGCAAAGTGATATGAAAAAAGATAAGGTTTTACTTTATTTGTTACTTTGGGATAAAATAATGATTCAATATTCCAGTGTGATTAATAAAAAAATATCATCATTAAACAACTATGTCCCTTGCTAAAACAATGTCACCAATATTTTTTCTAACCAATGTTACCAAAATTAAAAAGAAAACCAGTAATATCAACACATATACTATGGGAGTTAAATTATAATTCCTTTTAATGTTAAAGTGTGTTTATGTACTTTAATGGATCGTAAGCTCACTTTTAAAAGATTTAGTTTGCTTTCAAAGAAAGTTTATTGAACATTACAAATTGCTTCTGATATGAGCCGTTTTTCCCAATGATAAGAACCTTATTAACATTAAACAAAATGCAAAATTATTTTCCTATCTTTTGTCTTTGCTATTTTGATTACAGAATACCATGAAAAATCTCCATGTTTAAAATAATTAAATAAATAATTATGAAGATTTATGATCAATAAGCTATAACATAATTTATGTTTGGGATTTAGCTCCTTAGCACCATTATTAAACCTATAGAGCATACTTGCCTTTAACATGGTGAAAAGCTACATGGCAATATTTTAGTTCATTGATGCTATATTACTATATACATGCAATGCCCATGTTATATGCACAAAATTTTACAGCTTAAAGTAGACCTATTATTGCCACAGCAGATTTTGGTTGTGAATGTATTTTGAAAAAAGCAGAATAGTGTCAGACAGAAGACATACCATTTTATATTCTTCAATTAATTTTTCTGTAATTGCAGCAATTATTGCACCTTTTAGAAGTGTTTCACAAACTTACATTTATTGTCAGATGTGGTATTGTAATCGATACTTGGTTACTCTTTGTAGAATGATAAAGGTGCAGTAGGGTGATAGAGTTCACTCCCTGGTGCTACAAGTAAGCGTTACTGGACCTACACAATTCTGACCCACCTTCTTCTCCTTAAGATCCCCCTCTTCGAATGTCCATTTTCCTTCTAGTGGTTTTGCAGAGAAAGATCATTGTGGTTCCTTTTTATGTTTCATAATGGGAAACTTCTTTATTTAAGTTGGTCAACACTTAGTCCAACCACTGTCTGCTGATTTCTGTGATATTGCAGAATAAATGAAAGATTGGTGCACTTTATAGTAATGAGGGTTATTTTTAACCAATAATGTTATAAAATTTGTTCAACAAAGGTTTTACAAATTCAGCTACAATAATGTTTCTTCATCTTTCCCTTAAACAGTAAAACTCCCAGGTCTCAGAACTTACGTTGACCCACACACGTACGAAGACCCTGCCCAAGCAGTTCATGAGTTTGCTAAGGAATTGGACTCCACCAGCATAGCCATTGACAAAGTCGTTGGAGCAGGTAACTCCCACAGTAACTCCCACTGCCAGCCTAGAGCACTATTCATGAGTTTACAACTATAAAGGACGATCCTCCTTGAGATTGCTCCGGTTCTCAGGCCTATATACAGTATGGGGCAAAAGTAGGTTTACAGCTGTGAGTATAGGAAACACAGAGTTTATGCTTGTAGTATTATTTATTAGTCATTGTATTATTTTCCATACAAATAACTGTAAACCTACTTTTGCCCAACCCTTTATATTTTTATGAAGAAAGATATTATCTGATTTTATGATCAAAGGCAAACAACAAATGAATGGAGTATTTAGTGGAACTTAATGATTTCAAGGGTGCCAGATCTTCAGACTCATAGTCAAGGGCCAGCTTTTTATTTACAGAATTTCAGAGGCAGCAGCAGCAGCTCAGGCTTCCCACGGGCTTCCCATGGCTCTGCTGATCAAGTGTCATAAAGACCATTTCGCTAAAGAGGGATAACAAGATAAAAGTGTGTTTTACCTTAAATAAACCCACTAAGTGACATTTTGGATTTGTGGAATAAAGGCAATTTTAGAATCCTCCTCGGAATTTAAAAACTGAACAATACAAAATAAAATCATGAATGACACATTTTAAAAACACAGATTTCATGGCAACTATTTTCAGTGGGTAGTTTAAATAATATGAAGTGCTCCATTTTAATACTTATCTGTAACTTTATATAGCATTAATTGTGTTGAAACTTGTTTCCATATAGACATCACTTTGATTTATTCATAAAATTGCTATACCATGAATTCATAAATAAATATCCATGGATTGATTATTTACAGCTGTTGCTTATTTTCAATGATAATTATAGAAATGTATAAAATAACAGTATTTTACAAACTCAGACATAAAATATGAACATCCACAGTACATGCAGTGTGCAATTCAATAAAACTAATACTGAAAAGTAAAAATAAACAATACCATACAATAATGATTTTATGTCATCTCATTCTTTAATATCACTCCAAAAACAAACACAAACTAGTTATGTGGATGTAGAAAATAGAGTGAAAGATTGAAAAATTAGCTCATTGAATTTATGCATAACATACCAGAACACATTTCTGTAGCTGCTATGTTTATAACCAAAGCTTCTTTATATAAATGTGCATAGAATTTTCTCTGATTCTTTTTCTATGCACTGAAGCAGTATTTAGAACTCAAGCAGTGTTTACTATTTAAGAAGGACACCCTGAATCATTCATATTATCTAAATAAAATGATAATTTATCAAATATTCTCCTCCAGAAGGACACAACTTGGGGTGGTCAACATACAGTACAGTACACAGACAATGCATTACAGAATTGTAAAAATATCCAATTTTCTCATTGTCATATCATCTTAAAAGTCACATATACAGGCAATATTAAAATATTCAGCTAGTGATTCAAAAAAGCAAACTAGAGTTACTTCTTTTTTCCACAATCTAAGACTTAAGAATAAATAAATTTATCATGTACATGTGTTTATTCAGTTAAAAGAGTTATATATTGATTACTCCCTTCCATTGGTTCATTTATGCTTGTGAGCTGCTGCATTGTGCAGAGGGTTTTGGTCATTTTTTAAATGTTGCCCTCAAGACTCTTCTCCATCGTGGAAGCTGCAAAACCATATACCACATAAGGACTCTCAGTACTCAACCAGAAAGGAGGAAACACCCACTTGTGCTCAGCCAGTATTCAAAAAGCCAGACAGACACATTGGGATGTTGAAATTTTGAGACTGTCCTTATAAGTAAAAGGTTAGGTATGCAGGTGTTATTCACAAAGCCAGATCTCCATTACACAGTGGTGTGAAACAAAGCACACTCATTAGAAATCGTATCTGATAAATGAGATAAAAGGAAAGCCTACCTATACAAAAATCACTTAATAACCCCTTATGAAAGACTAGGACAGATAGCATTTTTTTTCTTTTTCTAGAAAATTAGATGTATGAAAACCCTGTTTTCAGGATTTTACAGCCAATGTTCTCATTTGACACATTAAAGACAACAAACTGTTTTGTTGCAAATAGGTATATCTTCAAGGTTGGTTATGCTTTTCCTAGAAGATTTCAGTATAAAATACACACTCAGTTCTAGCCTGTCTTGATTAGCCTTTAAAGGGTTGTCATTATCAGGATAAACTATGAAATCAATATTTTGAGACATTTTGTTGTAAAATTTTAAATATCTATAAAAATTGATGGTGCTGTGCAGGAATCTGATTAGCAACTATCATCTACTATTACATGGCAGTGTATCTTGGTCAATGATAGAAATTTTACAATCAGTTAAATATACAGAAAGACTCTATATGGGCTAATTCTCTAATTTTCAGTCAAAGATTGTATACAAAGAAATGCATATAACAAATGTTTAATTTTGCTCCCTAATCTAACCATTATTTCAAAAACAAAATAATGAAATGTTCTGAAGGTACTGAATATTTATTTAACTCCTGGTCTTTGCTAAGTGCTGACATATATTTAGTTTTATTATTTTTGTAGATAAGGACTGTTATCTTCATTTCACCAGATGAGGAAACAAAATCTGAAAATTTGAATGGCCCATGGTCACATAGTTATAAATTAGGAAACCAAAATCGGAATCTTGTTTCCAACTTCAAAGTTCGTGCTATATATTGATGATTACAATGGGAACTTTTTCTAAACTTTTGTGAGGATCAATTTGACAATTCATGTGTAGTGCTTTGCTGATATACCAACTTGTTCTTTATATATTTTTATTATGATTCTTTTATTTAGAACAGTAGAAGGAGAATGGGCTTTGAGACTAATGCAGAGGGTCATTCTAATTAAATAAAGTACCTTTTTTCTCTAAGAAATGTTACTTTGAGCAATTTTACATTGTGTATTTTAAATCAAAATACAGTAGTCTAATTCTCATAAGCCACACTTTATTTCAAAAGACAATCTGCTATACTTATTAAATTAAAAATCAAGCAGCATTTTCCTAAATGATCTCCCATTAGCTGTGCTTTCACATAGAAATAACAGAATCTAAATTTTCTTTTTATAGGTGCAAGATTAGCTAAATGAGACCATGTAAAACTTGGCTAAATGGGAAGATCAGGCATTACATACACCCAGACTTTGTTAATTTTTAACAGTTCTTTTAAGTTTTTATAAAGAGAATTAAAGTAATATTTAGCATTTCTTTGTCTTGTATAATATATTGGTGACCATTTCTAATATCATGTAATAATAATATTTCTAAATTTTATAATTTTTAACAAGTTAGCATTATTGAATTACCACTTTCTGGACTTTGAAGGTGGAAATATCTGTACATATGTGGGCTATCCCAATGAGAACAGAGAAGGAACTGTAATTGGCCTACTTGAATTCAAACTCTTCTCTTTGATCTCCCTAGTGAGATTCTTTTACCAAATGCTCTCCTTTAAAATACATGTCCAATATAATATGAGATTAACCTTGCTATTGCCTTCCTCATCACAACCATCTCTTCTTACATTAAAACAGTATTTGACATTTTGAAAGTGCTCTTATATTTATTCTTCAATTTCATATAACTCTTGAGAGGTAAATCAATACCTTATTCTTCTTAGAACAGGTTTGAACTCAAAGCGGAAAATCATGATTAACATTTAGCATTTACTGTTTGTCTGGCACTTTTCTAAGTGCTTTACATACATTAATTCCTTTAACTGAATGAAATCCTTGTTAAAGACACAGTCTGTGTTCCTATATAATAGATGAGGAAACAAAAGCACAGAGAGATTAAGGCACTCACTCAAAATCACACAGCTAATAAGTGGCAGAGGCAGGATTAGACTCTAGACAATTTGGTTCCAGAATCCATGCTCTATCCCACACCCTATACCATCTGTCCTGTAAACTGACAAGTGACTTGTCAGTTAGAGTAAAGGATGGTGGCATCCCAATTTAAAACATGATTAATTATGACATGTTGACTCATGATAATGGCAGAACTTTCAGAAAATGAAAATTTATTATGGATGCCTCCTTATAGTTTGCCCAAAATTAATGTTTAGAAAGTAAACTGGAGTTCTGGGAAGGTTCTTACAGCCCTGTATGAGGATAGAAATTCTTACTCTTCCTTACAAATTCTAACAATGATTTGCTTTGTATCATAATTTCTCCTCCTAATAGACACCTAAAATGATATATTATCCATTGGATTTAAAAAGACTAATGACTAGACTCAAGTTCTACCCCTGATTCTCCCGATCACACTACGGAACACTCTAGCTACAGAATTTGCTGTCTTCTATATATTTCCTCAAAGGGGAGAAATTATATCTGCCTTGTTTGACATTACATCTATGCTTCTCACAGTGTCTATCATACTGGTGCCAACTGATGAGTAATTATTAAGTAATGTATGAATAACTGCTCTTGGAGCTTAACTAAATTTCAAAAGTTGCAGCATAAGTCATTGTTTTGAAAATAGGGGTGAGACTGGATTCCTTAGTAAGGGTTATGTCTGGGGAAGTTTAGAGCTTCCTGGAAAGAATCAAGTCATTTTTAGTGATGAGCTAGTCAATAAATAGGACAACTTGCTGCTTTTGTGGGACAAACCACGTACTTGGACAAAAAATTAAAGAAACATTGCATTCAGTGACACCTTCTCTCTGGCTGACCAATGAATGGGGCCTGCAGCTCCTACGAAAGCTCGCGGTGAGATGGGACCAAGAATGTTACTCCGTTCCTGAGACATTCTAAAAATTGAGCATGTATTTTAATCTTTTTACAGAAAAAACTCTTATTTGATATTTCAAAAACATTTTAAACATTGTATAAAACTGAGTAATAATCACACAACATTGAGACTTCTTCATGAATACAGAGCATAATATGCATGACACTACTTTCTGGTTGTTACCATGGCAGCAGTGGGGACAGAGAAATGAATGTAAAGGGTCTCTGCTCTCAGGTAGCTAAAAATCTACTGAAAGAGCAGATCTTTTCAATGACAATGTATATGAAGATAGTGCTCAAACTAGTTCCAGGCAATGTTCTACCGATTGTGTTACATTATTTAAAAGCCAGCAACACTTTATAGTCAACAAATGCTGAATTAATTGTTCATTTAAGACAAACTTTTTTAAGACATTGAATTTAAGAAAATATCTCCACAGTGATTTCATAGATTAAAATGTGGTATCATTTATTTGATACCATTGTATTATTGTTCTCCTTCCAGAAGCCCAGAGAACTTTACAACTAGTTTGTCAATAATGTAGTATAGTGTTGCTTCAATAAAATGTATTGATAGCAGATGGTTTCCTTTTCATTTTCAGAGAGTCCAAGTATATAGTTCAACCGGCCCTCTTAGTAAAAACAGAATAGTTAAAAACATCTGAAATTTAATCCAATGCACAATGCATAACATTTGTGCTGGTCTGTCGATTCACTGATAAAGTGGTAGCTATGAGAACAAGAAGTGAAAAGTCTCATAGATATAGTTTTCAACTGTCCTCTTATTCTTTGATATTGCATTATTCTATGTGCTACTTCAAAATATATGAGACTTATCTCAAGGTCCATTTACTACTAGAGTGTAGATGCCTGGAGGGTCTTAGGGAGTGTTAGATTACCAGCTTCCAAAATGATTTGGAATGTACATCTGAAAACCAAAGGTATAAATATTTTGAATGAAATTGTTAAGAGGAAATCATTGCTCTTTATTAATTTTTATTATATAATTTTTGTTGTTGTTTTGTTCTTTTGCATTCAAACAGGTGAATTTGGAGAGGTGTGCAGTGGTCGCTTAAAACTCCCATCCAAAAAAGAGATTTTAGTGGCCATCAAAACCTTGAAAGTGGGCTACACTGAAAAGCAAAGAAGAGACTTCCTGGGAGAAGCAAGTATTATGGGACAATTTGACCATCCCAATATTATTAGACTGGAGGGAGTCGTTACTAAAAGTAAGTAAAATTGTAAGATCAACATTTATGTACATTGAGCAGAGGTCATTTAAAGCTGAACTGAATTATTTAAGAATTTGATTTTTTATAAGTATCTAACAGTTCTAACAAAAAGACCAGTTTAACAATATCATGCCTTTCTTTGACAGAACAGATATTAACTATTATATTGACAATAATCTTTAAAAAACCTTAAAATGTTTAGGAGTTAACCATTGGGTTCTATTAACACATGCTGATTAAAAAATAGGGACAGAATGAATTTTCTAGAACTTTCTGTTATGTAGAGTTGCACGAAACAACAATGATTCAATTTGGACAGAAATTGTCAGGAACTCCCAGCTAGCTGTCATTTTTTTTTTATTGTTCACCAGTTTTAAGTAAGCTTCCAGATCTTTATCAACCCTGCCCCATACTGGCTTTAGGAAAATTATTGCACTTTGCAGAATACTTCTGAGCTGTGAAGATTGGGGCCACATTGGACCCAAGGCATTTTCTAGGTTGTCTGTGGATTTCAAACAATTCTGATCTACAGTCCCAGAGGGATTCTTGACTTGTCTGTGGAAGCTCGAGCTCACAGCCTGTGATAGAGATCTGAATTATTTCCTTGATAGTTTCTCCAGCCAGACTCAAAAGGAATCCCATGAGGCAACCATGTGATTTTTGGCTCCAATCCCAATGGAAAGCTCTTGAGAATGCTCTGGGATTTTGTTCCTTAAGATTTTAGAGCACAAAATGAAGAATAAGCTAAATTGGCAGCAAACTCTTTAGAATGAAAAGGCAACATAGCAGGGAATTTGGCATTTTAATTCATTGGCACCACATTTTCATATTTTGTGGTTACCGATAGACATTACGCATTATATTTTTTACGCTGATATTTTTCTTTAACATTACACAGAGCACTTTCCTAATGGCAGTAATACCTAGTCACGTTTTAGTGTGACTGAAAATGCAATTCCTTCTTCAGAAAAGCATGATATAATTGCAGTATACTTTGATATCCTTTAGAGTTTTTTATATAATAAATAGGATTAAGAATTTAGCAATGTAAGAGAACTTAATCATAAAGTATAAGCTATATTAAGTCATTTAAGAATAATTTTCCTCCATACTACTAAAAATTAGGCCATACTACTAGCAACACTGAAATATTTCATGACACAAAAATCTTTAAAATGTTTTTACTTAATAGTGAAAACACTGTTATAATAGCAAGGACTGGGAAAATGTATGAATCCTCTGTTCCTTCACAGTTAGATCAAACTACTTGACATGGGGTAGAATGGTGTCTCTGTGGTGCTTCTGGAGTCAATTAGCCATTATTCTCCCCAACAGCATCCCTACCAAGGCCCTGTTCTTCTATCTTCAGCCCCACTGGGAGGGGAAATACACTTACCCTTATGTAACCATTCTTCTTTTAACTCTCAAGTTTACAACCTTTTCCTTATGAGTTGACTATTATGTGTCCACCATTGTACTATGGAGATTATTTTGTACTTACTGCTATCCTGTGAATTAGATATAATGTAATTTTACATTTGAACAAATGATAACTAAAGAACAAGTAGCTTGTCTAACTAGAAAGTGCTGGATATGGCATCAGGAACTTGATCTGTTGGTTTCACCTTTTTCATCAATTCTAGACAAAAATGTTTTTCTACTTTGTATCATTGCATTTGACTTATTATTTTATAACTTGAATTATCTTCCATAAAATTTTCAATCATAACAGGACATCCCTCAAAAACTTTCAAAAACTTTCTGGGGTTAATTAATAAACTTTCAGAGCTAAAACAAAATGTAAACCCTCATAGAAGCCAAGATCCATGTTATTTGATAATTAGTGATTAAAACAGAACCTGGATCAATAATAGGTTCTTAATTTACCAACGTTCAGGAATAAAAGATTGACTGAATGGGTGAATGAGTGAATGAATGAATAAAAATTAATTAAAAGAACATTGTCCGCTACCAATAGGTCTTTCTTCAGTGTCGGTTCATGTACTGAATGCATATTTCAAAGTGGAATTGTGTAACTGCTTAGGCACTCAGGGAGCAATGGAGGAAATGACTACATTTTAACAGAGGCAGAATTATCACCTAATTCTCCAATACCTACAACTAAGAAAACATAAGATGCACATAACTCTCAAAGTAAATATTAGGTTTGCATTGAAACTTATTGATAGCCTCTCATATAGTACCAAGTGTGTGTTGGTTTTTTATGTTTCCAATGTTAAGAATTCTCGAAGAAAGGTTGTTATATTTTACTAATTGTTTCTTATAATTCATTTACTGAGTGATAAGCAACATTAAACCATAATAATTTTGGCAGGTTTTATTGAGATATAAAAATAAAATAATCAAATATAAATTATGGTCACTTAGCAAAGAAATCCATAAATCAATCCTCAAACCAAAATGCAGGAACAAATGCATTGAGAAAAGTATAACTTTTAAATATTGTTGGTAATATGCATTTAATGGCTTTTCAAGTCTGATTCTGTAACTTTAATATGGATTACAACTACCTTATTCTTAGGGCTACAGTTCTAAGTTTGATCTATCTCCCTAGTCAAACAGGCATGTAAGAAGCTTCCAAATCTGACTATATAACTCCCAGTCATCTCATAGTGCAGGTATTATAGACTGCACATTAGATTTTGAGCTTCTTCAGTGGCATATTTAAAAGCTCTAAGTTTGGCACTCTTTAACAGCTGAGAGAAGATAGAAACGCCTTAGAATAAAATTAATATGTTGCATTCAACATAAAAATAAGGTAGTTTTGTCACCAGAAGAAATTATTCAATCCACTTCTGTTATTTTGTTTCTTGAGATTATATAATGGCTAAAGCAATCTACCTTCAAAGTCCAAATACTCTCATACACATACATACACACAACTAAGGTGATACAGAGTTTATAATTTAATGAGAAAAATTGTATTTAAAAATATATATAACTGGTGTTTGGATTAATAATGAGAGGATCAAGATTCAAGTCCTGACTCAACATCTGGTCAATCAGACCACTCACAGAGACTCACTTTGTTCACTTGCAATATGGAAATAGCAGTTCTATTTTACTATTTCCAGATACTTTAAGCTCAAATAAGATTACATAGAATTACATGGGATAATGCCATGAAAATCTAAATTACCACTTCTGGTGAGTTTGAGATTTTTACCAGTTAATCTGAAGTACAGAAGGAAATGCTTGAAAACAATTCCTTTTTTTTGCTCAAAGATAATTCTTTTTATTATTGCTAATACATTTGTGCTTTGAAGTATGAAGTCTATTATAATGTAATATTTGCAACTCATTTAGAGGAAGCCCTTTATTCAATTATAATGTTTTCATTTATTTAAATTAAGCCATAAACAATTTTAATGGTGCATTTTGAGCCTGATGCTCTTAAACAAGAGAAGGTGAGAGAGTCTCTGATCTCAAAGTAGCAGAAAGCTGAGGGCACAGTCTCTCCTCAGAGCTTGGCACTAACATGTGTTATCAATTTTAGTTGAAGTTCAAAAAGATGGAACTTTTCTAAAGCAAATGTTTGATATTTCTGCCATAGCACCATTAGTCAAACAATGTTCAGGCTCCAAAGACACCTCCATTGGCCACTTTTCACTTAGTGAACTAGAAGGAATTATACTAGACATGACTGTTGTGTTTTTATTGTTATTTTGGGAGGGATTATTTACTGAAA
>PVKM010009822.1:0-36080 GCA_004027735.1 Carollia perspicillata | reverse complement strand
GATAACAGGCCAGGGAACGACCATCACGGAGGAATAAAGACAAAAAGGGACACACTCTCATTTCAAGGAACTTCCTGTGACACCTGAACAGAAACAGGTCATCGAGGACTGGAGAAATTAGGTTACGTATGCAGACGTTAGTGACAAGGCCAGCTGGACTCCTGGCGTGGAGCAAAGCGCACCAGTGCTTGTGTGCTGAACAGTCAACCCAAGGAGCAAAATGGCATTTGTGAAACACAGACATCGTGGGACGCAGTTGTCCTCTTCAGCCTCAGTGCCTCAGTTTCCTTCAGTGCTATCTAGGGGTCCCAATGGATCGCCCAGTCACCAGTGAACAAGAACTACAGCCGTGTCCGCTGCAGGAAGCCACACACATGACAGTCCCCTTTCAGAACCAGTCCTGTCCTGACCTCAGGCCCAGGAGCCCTGTGTCAGCCTACAGAGACACCTCGTTTCATTCTACCCAATTTTAATTTTCAATAGATAGGCAGGCAGATAGGCCAAGCTCAGAACTTCTTGCACAGTTTAAAAAAAAAAAAGCCTCACAGAAAAAAAGAGAAGGGAGTCTGTTAAAGTTGGGAGAGAACACTGAAGGAAAGAGTAAAGTAATTTTGTAATAAGGAAATGGGTACTTATCTGCCTTTCCTGGGGCTTTGAAGTTGCTGCCCATGACAATTCCCATCTAAGTCCCTGAAAATGTTTAAAAAGCAAAAAGCAATATAAATAAATTAATTGCTAGCGACAATTCAGAGTTTTTAGGGTATGTGTGGAAATGCATTGTTTAATAAAAAGAACTCACGAATTTTGCCACTGTGAATGCATGTCCAACCAGAGCGCTGTTGGAAACCTTCCCTGGTTGAAGTTTTATGAATCCAACGCAGCAGAGCTTTCTAGAAAGACAATGACTGCACAACTGGGGAAGAGAGGTGAGCGTGAAAGCCGTAAAGCATTCAGAGTATCCCGTGCCCTTGAGCAGAAGAGAGGCCCCGGTTGCCCCTGCTGATTTCTGAAGGGGGCCATGGGGGTACTAAGTGGCTCCTGGACCCTTAAATGCAGAGCGAAACAAGAAGAAACTGATTACAGCTATTAGAATAGCTGACAAATTGTAGGTAATAACACCTCTTACCTGAGACAATACTTAATACCATTTTCTCTCAGGTCTTAATAGTTTGAGGAAAGAGAATGATACAGTGTCTACAAGACAGGAGGTGCATTTGTTAAGCATTTTCAAAATCTACATCCCAGCCACTATCAGAAGGAGAGCCTCTCAAGTCACATTTAGAAATATTTTACTTGAAAGGCACTTCTACATTAGATTTTCCTTAAATATAAATTTTAAAGATAGTGCCACTTTAAAAAACGAGGGATATCCCCTAGGAAACAGGAGTTTTGAAGAATATATTATAAAATCTGTATCACAGATTTAAAAAGAAACTCATCTTTAAAAATTAGAAAAAAAAAAAAAACCTGTTGCACTTTTAAAGAAATGGGTGTTTTTAGTTTGTAATCCAAAGAGGAGGAGCTGGATATGCCAATGGCACAGATGGCGATGAAAAGGAAAGAGAATCAGAATCCTCAGAAACATACAGAGGCTCCCAAACTGTGCATGAGTGCGCACACAAACACACACATGTGCACGTGCACAGAAATAAACAGAGCAGAGCAAGGGGCGCTGGAGCCCCACCTAGAAGCCCAGGAAGTGGCCTGTGTGGATGGCTTCCCTGAGGGGCTCCTGCAGGGCACCCTCCTTGGGTTAGGCAGTGTCGTCTCCAACTGCTATTCATCAGAAGCCTGCCAAGGAGAATACCACATTCTCTCCAAAGATGTCTGGAGTACCATATCAAGTATATGCCGAGTAAGCAATAAAACAGCAAGCCTATCGAGTAGGTGCTAAAAGATTTATTCCTCTTCCACTGTTGAGGAGAGAGGAGCCTGTTATAAATGACTGCCACTAGCCACAGACCTGCAGGTCAGCCAATAAAACACACAGTTGAAATGACCATGCACGAGTACAAAAAGAAAACTCGTTAATTGCTTTTAAGAAGGTGAATTTGGTTGTCATAATGTAGAATTATTTATGAAGTGTCAACAAAAGAGGAAATCTTCTGCGTCATACCATTGAGTAATGATGAGATGAAACAAACCGATGGAATTTTCTATTATACTCCTGGGTCTTAACGCTTTCCAGCTCATCTTTGCAATCTATCTATCCCCCGCTTCCTCATCCTTTATCTCTGTCTGATCACTGTGGTGAGCGGGGTGAGGCTTCAGAAGAAACAAACACATGAACTTATTTTAGGAAGTCACTTTAGGAAGCAAAACATGACCCTGCTACTGTACTGGAAGCTTTCAGGGAGCCCGGGGGGCCTGTCAAAGTCTCACCATAGACCGGCAGGGGGAATGCCTCTGAATTTAAGATCAGTGCAGACAGCGTGGGAATTTTAGCAAGGAGAGAGAAACAGAGATGGGAAGAAGAGACAAATTATACTCCAGGTCTGGGGAAAAGTCACAAGAGAAAACAGTTTGCAAACTCATTGATTGAATGTTGTACAGTCACAATCCCCAAACAAAACTATCCCCTGTGATATAAGAAGAAACGGTTAAAAGATCTCTTAAGAGTTGTTTAACATTCTAAAATTCACCCTTATAAAAATTACTTTGTGTATTTTTAAAATGTATACACTATATATTGAAAAAGTAACACATGTAGATAATTTGAAAACAATAAACATGTAATGGGGTGAATTAACTCTTAGGAATAACTCTTAGGAATATCTGGACAAAAGCCTTTGTGTAGCTAAGCACTGGAAAGAAGGGAGAGGGACCAGTCCAAGAACACGTATGAAGGACCCACGGACATGGACAACGGGGTGAGGATGGGTTGTGGGAGTGGGGGGATGGGCTGCATGAAGGAGGGCATAGTGGGGAAAACTGGGACAACTGTAATAGAATAAAAAAGAGTAATTTGAAAAAAAAAGAAAAAGAAGCCTATGGCTTCTATAGGTCAGTTACTCTGTACTTTGGTTTATTACTATTATTTTCACAAAAGCAATACTATTGATTGTGGAAAGTAAAGAAATTAGAACTACAAAAGAAAGGAAAAACAATTCTATCTCTAATATATTTTGGTGCCTATTGACTATCTCTTATCTAAGCATATATACAATATTTTATATGTATGAAGGGAGACCCCCAAAACCCAGCATTAACTTCTGGAAGGAGAGCCCCTTCTAGGACAGGCTTCCTCCGGGAAGCGAGTGTTCTGGGAACCCATCTGTATCAGTGTACCAGCTGGCGTTGTTGCGTTCGGCTTTGGTGAATTTTTCTGAAGGCTCTTTCAACACGTTTGCCCGTTTCATGATGGGTGGTTTACGAGTGCCCGTGCCCCTGCCCATGCCATGCTGAGTGTTCAGCAGTTTCTGACCAAAAACACACGATCCCCACGCCCCCCACTCCCTACTCACCCAGCCTCACCCTGAGTGACTTTTTTGTCTCCCCAGATGAAAATAGGCCTCACAGGGAAACATTTTGCCAATGTGGAAGAGGTCAAACAAACAAACAAAAAGCAGAAGCACTAAAAGGCATCAAAATCAATGAGTTCAAAAACTGTTTTGAGCAGTAGAAAAAAACGTCTTGACAGGTGGATTGCATCGAACGGAGCGTAAGTCTTTGAAGGTGACTGAAGTTTAAACATGTAAGAATAAATACATAATTTTTAGAAATAAACTCTATTTTCTAAGGGGCCCCTCTCACATATAAGTATCTATACATAAACATGATTTTTCAAAATTATCATCCAACTTTAGTGGCTGTTTTATAACTTATTTTTAAATTAATAGTAAACTATGAATATGTTATTTTGGAACAGAATTTTAATTGTCTATATACTCGAAATTTGAACAAAGTTATGTACTAAAATTTAACTTTTTCCCACGGTTGAACATTTAGACTCTTAAATGTTTTGCTATTTTAGATAATGTCTAGGGACTTCTGAGTAGCTATTCAGCCCCCACAATTCTGTAATGATTTCAAAAGTATACATTTCTGTAAGTGGAAGCGCTAAAAGAAAATATATGCCAAATTAAGATATTTGATATGTTTTATAAAGTTGGTCCTCAGAAAATTCGTACAGATTTATGTGCCCATTAACAGTTATAATGAGTCCCATAACATTCTTGCCAACAGTAGGCATTAACATTAAAACCACAGTAACTTGCCAATGTGAAGAGCAGAAGCTATCCATCATCTAGTTCCTAACCAGTTTCCTAACTAGCAGGAAATCTGGTGAAACTCCTCGGGCCTGTTTTATTGGTTCAGAGGTTTCAATCATGGAGCCACAACAGATCGAGTGGAAGATACCTGAGTTGAGGCCTTTGGATGCCAGGCAAATGGGACTAGATTTTATCCTACAGACCAGTCATTCTCATGGGAATGGCGCCATAACCCTAGGGAGTATTTTGGAAATGTGGGCAGATGTCTCTTTCACAGTGTTTGGGGATGGCTCCTGGTGTTCCGTGGGTGGGAACCAGAGATGCTAGCTGCCCTGCAACGTGCAGAAGAGTCTTGAGGGAAGAAGGATTGCCCCGTGCCTTGCACAACTCCCAAACACCCTACTGGAAATGCAGGAGGAGAGAAGCCCGGTGACGTTACCCAAGCCTGGAACCTAACTCTATTTTACATTCTAATGCCAAATATTCTGTGCCCACTTTTAATAAATCCTAAGTTTTCTGCTACCATGTAAACCAAGGGGCAAATGTTTTCTACAGAGCTTTACCAAGGGTTGTACACCATTTTTAAAAATTACATCGCCAATAGCACACCATTTCTGTTATTTAGAGATACTGTGATTCTAAGAGTATGTGTGAGAATCGTATCCCTTCCTCATGTCACTTATGCAATGACATACATATCTTTATTGTAAACTAATTTATTTCTCCTTCTTATTACATGCAAGGCCTTCCATTGCCTTTTACAATATTACAGGTAGGGAGGTCATAGTTTCTATTGGTTTCATATTAGGAGAGTCAAGGAAACATTAACAACATTTATTCTAAACGGTGGTCATGGAGTATCCAGGGTGGAAAACAGCTGCTGCAGAGAATAGGACGCTATGCAGAGGATTCCAGCAGGAGAGCGACGTGATGAAGCAGAGAGGGAGGTGTGAATGTGCGGGGAGGGGCAGAACAAACGGGAAAAGGACGTGGCAGGAGGCAGACACCAGACGAGAGGCCAGTCCAACCTGGGCAGGGAGCTAATGAAGACCTAGAATACTGCAACGCCTCAACGAATCAGAAAGAAGGGCATTTTATGGAAGTCATCTTACAAAGAGAAGTCCCTGGGACCAGTGATTGAACATAGTGTCACAGAATGACTGTCATAGTGATATTAGATTGCAGAATGATTGTGTTCTCGAAAGTAGCCTCACACGTGTGCACACCCATACACAAGCACACAGAATACACATACTCATGCTTACCCATTCTGAAATGCCACATTCATTACCGGATAATCCCTCTCCCCACCTGCTGTCAAAGGGAAGACTTATCACACTATTGATTGTGAAATCTGACAGCTCAACCTGACACGAGGCTGAATCGAAGAGGTGATGCCTTATTCGGTTTATTTATTTGTTTGTGATTCTCCATCCAAGATAAACCCTGAAATAAATTTCAGATGTGCTTTAAGCGCACTCCAGGTTATAAATCCTATACTGCACTCTCACACTACGGTAAGCACAAAACCACACAGATCAACAGCAGATACGTGTGCCTCCCTTCCTTGCCAACTTCATTCACACACGCCAACACAAAGAGAAAGAATGAAAGGAAACAGAGAGTCAGAGAAACAATGACAATTTGCCTGTAGTGTACGTTTACTAACCAGAAGCAACCATAAGAATTGAAAGAGTATGATATTATTCGGGTCGAGAAAACTACAGTTCTAAATGTCAGAAAAGCATTTTGAAATGAAGGGATAGAAAATTGTAGATATTAACCATAAAAGAATCAATACTGGAAAATATTGGGGAATAGAACAGAATGACCTGATTTATGGTCAATTTTCAGTGAAAAAGAACAGTGTACCACATGCTGAATTATCTGATTTTAGTTTCTATATCCATTCTCGATTTCAAATTTTCTGATCACAGATAATGTAAATATTTCTTTAAATAATGACTGAGTCAAAAATATTTCCACATATGATGAAACTCCTTAGTTATCACGATCCATGTTTGTGTAACAGTACTGTCAGTAAAATACAAGTATCACACTCTTGGTTACTTTTCTTAACTATCAAAATGTGAGCAAAATGGTCACCGTTTCCTTTTCAACTCTAAGCAACCATTCCCCCACTCCACCAAAAAATGTCAGTTGCATTCCATCAAAGTGGGTAATGTCCCTAGAAACCTCACCATTCAACTCTCGCATTGTTCAGTTCTTGTTTCTTTCAATGGGTTACTTACCATCTGAAACATATTCTTTAGCACTTTCCTATTTTGCAACGTGTGACACCAACGCAAGACAAATCCCAAGGACTGTGTTCGCTGCCTAAAATGGGTAGGGAAGGGCTTGTCCACAGTGAGGCACAGAGGACACCATTGCAGTCTTTCCCCATCTCTGCCGCCCGATCTCAGGTTTGACAAGAGGTGAATATTACCATGTTGGATGTATATTACACTACAGTGCAGGAGGTTTAATAAGATGTAAATAAAAAAAATGGCCTAAGGCTAAAAGGAGAGGCTGTGGGTGAGGTTATAAGTAGCTGCAGCTTAATGGCCACGGTCTTACCTCTTCCTTCCAATGAGGCACAGATTCCACGCTCCCTGTCGTGGAGGATGAGGACCTCATGACCTACCCTCTGCCGGTGCTCTCCTCCCACGTCCCACCACTGACCCTCTGCACATGTGCAGTCTTCGAATCACAGGGCCCTCTCTCAAGACTCTAGGTCATCATGCCATCAGTCTTCCTTGAATCCCCTTCTTTACAGTTGTCCCCTGACTGACGTCTACTTATTGTCCAAGACTCAGCTCTAGCGTCTCACACTAGGATAGATGTGCTTTCTCTCTGTTTGCACGACAGAGTTTATCTCCATGAAGGCACTCCCTAGTCACCCTGTGATTATCTCTGTACTCATTTTTCTTTCTGAATATGAGCTTCCTATGGGCAGGGACCGAGTCTTTTGATGTTTGCATCTCCAGTACACAGCAGAGTGAGCACTCGGTAAAAGTTTGATGCTTGCCTGACTGGGAAGTTCTTCCTTTTCTTCTCAAGGGCAATAGAGAACCATTGACTATAAACCATTGAAGGTAGGGAGGGGTTTGCAAGTCAGAGTTTGTACTAACCAGGGTCAAGGAGCTAGCTGTGTTTGAGAGGGAAGACACAAGGTATAGAGGATTGCCTGATTCCCTGGTACTGACTGTCGCGAACTCTCACTCTACATGTCACGGCCACAAAATCCTCAGGGGAACTCCCAGTGAGTCTCACTTCAATACACTCTATGTCCACACAGCAGGGGAGTAAGATCCAGTAGTGTTGATTCAAAAAAACTCCATAGCCCTAGAAATTTGGGTTAGAGACACGATTTAATTGGCAGGGCCATGTGAGGGGAGGCGCAGATGAGACACAAGAAGTCTCTCAGGTCTGGGGCTTCTTGTCATTCTGCACTGTCAGCCCTCATCAGCTGTGTGTAGACACTTTCAAGCGCATTTTGTTCAATAATCAGTTAAAACCCACTGCTGACATCTCTATGTTTTATCCGATAAGCCCAACAGGCATAAGATGCAGGGCCTTTGTTGGAAAGCACAGAGTGTCAAACTCACAAAGGGTACCAGATTTAAACCTTTAACATTATGTCCAAGTGAGAAGATGCAAACAGTCACATGGTAGCAAAAATGAAAGAAGCAGCTCATCATATAACCTTAATCCTACTCCCAGATCCTACTTTCTGAAGTATACTATAGATTAGAACTTCAAATAAATTCTATAACTATCTTGCACACAGCATAATTGTTTTGGATTTGTGTGTCAAGTACATTAATTTGTTAAGTGTAAACGATGTTTACAACTGTTTGGCATGTCGTTAGTTTTTAATATACTAGGAGCCAGCTCTGTAGTTCTTCAAGATGTTTTTGCAAATACAGAATCATTTATAGGATCAAAAAGAAAAATACAATTTACTTACTACTTACCAAATTAAGTTTTGCCCAGAACTCAGGCCCTTCTTTCATTTCTCTGAGGCTTGGTGGAATGTACCAAAAGCAAATATTGGCATATTCAGGCTGAGGATTAAGAACATTAAAAAATTGTTTTGTTAACCTAAGATTAATCTTAAAATGCAATTAAAGTCTTAGCTAGTTTCTTTAAGAGTTATCATGTGTGTACTATGTTGATAACAAGTCAGAATTTGATAGAATAGACATCTATTCTGCCTTACTTCTGATAATGGCCTATTGGGAAATTTCCTTCTCAGCTGGGTGCACCTAGATCAAGAATAAACATAAAGTTTGAAGCAGACTCAACCCAGTTCTTACTGGATTGATCTGTATGCACATATGCCCAGAGATGCCCTGGTTGCTCCTCTGAACCCTAATCCCTAGGTTACTTCTAACACCACCTTAACCTTCCAATAATTCCTTCTCTACTTAAGGTAGCCAAAGTTGTCTCCTATTACCTGCTATACCTGAGAAATGAAAAATCCCTGATTACCTGTAAGTGACATATTTGAGTTTCACTTAACCAGCTCTGCTATGACCCTAGCCAACACTGCTTTGGAGGGAAAAAAGCATCACCTCGATTTCCAACTCTCAAGTATCACAATCAGTCTCAACTTCAACAAGGATGTGAGTCAGCTAGGGGGCTTGGGGGCTCAGGGTCTGATTAAATCCATCAAAGACAAGACTGAAGCATCTCAGCTGAGTCTGAAGTGGGTAGTGCATGGTCTATGTTTGAGAAACTTTGATGTAAAGTGGTCATGGCCTAGTCCCCTTCTCCAGTAACCTGTCTTTCTTTCAGAGAGTCACAACTTGCTTAAACATGGGATAACATTCCAGAACAGGCTTCAGTCCAGCCATTGTCATGTAGACAAGGAGATCTTTTCCACCACACCCTTCACCCTCACTGGACAAAAACCTAGGGCATGCCAAATGTAATCACAAGACTTGTACTCAATGATCAGGTGACTTTGGACACTATGTTGGGGGTTATAAATTACAAATACAGAACTGAATTCAATAAGGACTGTAAGATTCCAGTCAAGATGGCAGTATATGCAAATGTGACACTCAAATTCTCCCAAAACCACATCAAAATTACCACTAAACTACAGAACCACCATTACTGAGAACACCTAAAATCCAGCTGAACAGAAGTCCTACAAATAAGGATATAAAGAAGAAGACACATTGAGATGGGTAGGAGGGGTGCAGAGGTGAAACTGGCTCATCCCAAACCTGTGTGTTGCAAATACAAGTTGAGAGGGATATCTTGGCTGTGGAGGCCCCCTGTGAGGACCAAGGGGTCTGAGCTTCACACCAGGTGCCTCATCCCATGGTTTCAGTGCTGTAACTTCTGGCTGTAAAAACTGGTAAGGATTGTGGCTAAGTGAGACTGAGGGCTTCTGGAGTCCCAGGCATTCCTCTTAAAGGGCCCATGCATGGGCTTACTTGGATTTACACGCTCTGAACTTAGTGCTGGGGCAATAGCTGGAAAGGCACCAGGAACATAGGAGGAGGTACTGAATCATTTGGCATCAGGGTGAGAGCTAGGGGGCAGGTTGCCCACAGACAGAAGTGCTTTCAGAGGCCATTGTTCGTTTTCTGAGTCCCGACCTCACATACCCAGTAGGCAGGTGCCACATCTGAGTCTCCATCAACCTGGCTAACACTATTAGCCCCACCCTGGTGATTCCCTGAGATCCCACCCCACTCAACTTGTGGCCCCACCCACCTTGTAGCCCCAACAAAGCTGTTTTCAGTGGCTTTTCCATATGTAGGCCTGTCTTGGCTCATGCTTCAGACTTTCCTAAAACCTTTCAAAAAAGCAGCACCTGGCCTCAGTGTTCCCTGTACCTCTGGCGAAGTGACCCCAGCCCTAGCACTAGTGGCAGCTGGTCTTGGTTCACAGCTGGGCCTTTCCTGAGCACCTCCAAGCCCAGTACAGGTGCCAGCCATCTGCAGCTAGCTTTGTAGCTCATGCTGGGTGACCCTAGGCAGGACACAGGTCATGGCTGATCTTGGCTGGCACCTCCCAAGGGGCCCCAGAGCCACCTCTATAAGAAACACACTCAAGGGGTAGACTCAGTGGGCACCACAGCCCCATTAAAGTAAGGCATGCTCCATGTGGAGGGCCCCTGGACAGCTGATCCTTCCTGGTGGTTGCAGCCAGTCCTTATAGCCAATTAGCCTGGGGGTAAATCCTTGAATGCCAGCAGCAATCAAGACTCTACTATAGCAGGATGCTGTACACATACCACATGGGAGATACACCCAGAGTGCCCAGCTCAGGTGAATGGGGAGGCTGTGCCACTGGATCCTATAGGATACCTTCTATATAAGGCCACTCTACCAAGGCCAGGAGACATAGCAACTCTACTAAATATAAAGAAACCAACACAGGAAGGCTGCAAAAGTGAGGAGACATAGAAATGTGTCCCAAATGAAAGAACAGAATAAAACTCCAGAAAAATATCTAAACAAAGTGCAGACAAACAGTCTATAAGATGCAGAGTTTAAAACACTGGTTATAAGGATGCTCAATAAACTTAGGGGAAGAATAGATGAACTTAGTAAGAACATCAACAAAGAGATAAGAAACATAAAAATGGAACTAAAAACCATAAAAAAAGAACCAGTCAGAAATGAAGATTACATAACTGAAAGGAAGAGTACATTCCAGGGAAGCAGCAGTAGGGCAGATGAAGCAGAGGATCAAATCAGAGATTTGGAAGATAAGGAACCACCCAATCGGAAAAGTAAAAAGAAAAATAATCTAAAACTAAGGAGAGTATAAGGTGCTTCTGGGACAACCTCAAGGATACCACATTCACATCCTGGGGGTGCCAGAAAACAAGAGAGAGAGAGCAAGGCATTGAAAATCTATGTGAAAAAATAATGACAGAAACCATCCCTAACCTGGTTTAGGAAATAGACATACAAGTTCAGGAAGTGCAGAGAGTCCCACACAATATGAACGTGCAAAGAGGCCCACAACAAGACACAAAATAATTAAAATGCAAAAGATTAAAAGCAAAGAAGGAATTTTAAAAGCTGAGAGAGAAAAGCAGTCAGTTATTTACAAGGAAGATCTCATAAATTGCCAGTTGTTTCTCAACAGAAAATTTGCAGGCCAAAAGTAATTTGCAAGAAATATTCAAAGTAATGAAAAGTAGGGACCTACAATCAAAATCACTCTACTTAGTAAAGCTATCATTTAGAATTAAAAGTCAGATAAAGAGCTTCCCAGACAAGAAAAAGCCAAAGGAGTTCATTACCACCAAACCAGTATTACAAGAAATGTTAACGGGTCTTTTATAAGATGGGAGGGAAATTAGGGAAATGCGTGAAAAAGGTGAAGGGATTAAGAAATACAAATTGGCAGTTAGAGAACAGTCACAGGGATGTAAACTACAACATAGGGTATGTAGTCAATAATATTGTAATAAGTATGTATGATGCCAGATGGGTACTAGATATATCAGTGTGATCACTTTATGAGTTACATGTCTAATCATGGGGTCATACACCTGACACTAATATAATATCATATGTCAACTGTGATTGAAAAATAAAAAAATTATTGAAAGTCAAAACATTTTAAAAGATATAATTTAAAATAATTTTTAAAAGACATCAATTACGAGGAAAGAACTGGGCAAGAAAGGTAATGGGGAATATGTTCTGGCAGTCATTTTAATGAATCAATGTTGAATCCACTTCAAACCAAGTGTTCACACTTGCCCTAAGATGCTCCCAGTTGGAAAAAAACCAGCACTGATTTCGAAGTGAAGAGGTCTGCACTCAGCAGAACAGAAGTGGACACCTGAATGCCTTGCCAGAAGGCCCTGATCCTAACTAAGCCTCACCTCTTGCCTCAGTTGGACCAAAACAACCTGTTGACTGTTTTCAGCAGCACTCATCACCCTCATTCCTCTTATTTTCTCCACAGCATACAATCATTCGTAGCAGCAAGAGCTCCTCCTCCCTCCTCCACATTTCTTGCTTGGTTTTCCCTTAGGGACTGACTGTGCCCCTAAGGCCAATCACTGTGTTCAGGACAAACAGGCTGTGCAGTAAGAAGATAAATCTTAAAATTTTGGGAAACCTTTGAATTACCCTTCAATGGGCCTGACTTTAGGAGATTTCTAACCTACTCAGTTTCCTTTGGCACCCAGGGGGAAAAAGAAAGGAAAAAAAAAAGGCCACCACACAACTAGCACACTGGCACACAGTACTGCCTTTGCAAGACTCCACAAACAGTAGTGCTATGAGAACCTACGAGTTGTCAATGGGAAGATAGAGCAAGGTACAGTTCTGCAGCCTGCTCATTCTGGGACATTCTGAACAAAGTGCAAGGCTCCTAGAAGAAATCCTCTCAATCCCTGTTCTACAGAACCAGGTTCAAACATTTTCAAACAGGAACCTCAGCAAGATGAGCCTGCAAGACTACAGGAATCATTCCTACACTTAGAATTTTAGGCTCTACTGGACATGCTGTAAAGTTGTTAGGACCTGAACTTTAGGAGGAGAAAGACATCATTCTTTTCTTCCTAACACAGGCCTTTTTGCTTGGGCTGCTGATCCACAGTGACAGGAAAGGATTAGGATCCTGCAAAACCCATCAGGTGTTGGAGCAAGGCCAAAGAAGAAAGAAGTAGCCATCACATGGAAACCCAACCAGGGCTTTTCATCCTTGTTCTGTGCATGGCATTTTACTGCCTCAACAAAGGCTGCCAAGCCCAATGATTGTTGCCAAGCACCACGATTGTTGCCAAGCCCCACAGGAACTCTGGAAGCACCATAATCATGACATAGTAGCTGCCCTCCCCAAAGTCAGAATGACAAGAACAAAAAGAATTGTCATGACAAACATGACTTCTTCACTACTATTACCATCAAGTGTGCTGTCTGGGCAGCCCCAGAACTATAAACAAGGCAAGGCAAGGAGAAGAGCTTAAGAAGAACTCCTGCACACATTTCTCTGGTTTTTGTTCTGGAGTTCAGCAGAGAAACTGAGGTTAGGTAGGTGTGCATAACAGGAGTAGGTGCTATCTGTCTCGAACATCTGAGTCCACAAACATGAGTCTTTATTTTAGCTCTCAGTGCTGGAACAGACAGTCAAATATAACTTTAAATTCTGGCTGTGAATAATTAATTTAAAGGTGAAGTCTACAATTCCTTGAAATTTTTGCATCAGATTTTTCCTCGGAGCACTGAAAACATAAAGAATATGGAGGGTAAAGTTACAGTAGAAACGCTGAGCAAACAGTCAAGAAATCATCTGAATTTTACTCTTCACTATTCTAGCATTTTCATATATATGCACAGGCATATTGCCCATAATTTCCAATGGGTTTTTAGAAGAACTTATAAATTATCTTTGAGCTTCCTGGTGGTCTTATTCATCTGTGTCTCCTTGCTTCCTTTGGTTTGTGTCTTGGAATTTTAAGCAGAATGTGACTATTCATTTGTAAAATAAAATGATGTTTGAAAACTCTAAAATAAAAGATTATAAATCATGCCTACCAACTCAACACCTTCCTCGCTGGATTCTCAGCACTGATATTTGAAATGACTTTCATTTTTCTACCACACACTGTGTAGGTAATAACCAATGTTATAATAGTTATCAATAACCATTGGAAAGTTATGCTCCAGTTTCAGTATAAAGTTTCATAGTGTTTCAGAAGGAGGAAACAGCTATCATCTTATATCTTAAAATCAAGACTGGTACTATATAAAGTTCTCCTTTTAACTTACAAGTGAATGACCAGAAACGTTTCCAGCTCAAGGAGATAAGTTCTTGACCTGTTCATCTTTTCACCTTTGAAATGTATAACACGCTTATTGGATTTGACCAAAAAACTACAAATTTTCAAGACATAGAATAGTTCAAAATGGAGTGCTATGTAATATAGAGTACTATGTAATTCAACTCAATTTCCACAAATATTGATCATGAAACCACTATAGTCTTGTAAAAAAATCTTTGTTGTATTTTTTCCATCACCATTTAGTCCCTTCTACCCTGCTCCCCCTCCACAATCATCACACTGTGATCCACGCCCATGAGTCCTTTGTCCACTTTTGCTCAATCCCTCCACCCCCTAACTGCACCACCCCCAAGCTGTCATCAATAGTCTTTATACATCTACATAATTTATACTTGGACCCATGACTTACAATTGATTTGCTTTTTCTAGTAGTGGCCTTCACAATTCTTTAGTCATTTAATGTGAATAAATCTTTTTAAATAAATTAACTGTGGTTCATTAGAAAGTAGACGAAAAATATAGTTATTGTCTGTCCCTGAATTCTAGGAATTCATGTCTTTATATTAACAACAATTTTTTCCCAGGTAACATTTATTTCAATTATCAATTTATCACCTCTTAGCTCCCAATTCACCCTTTCTTTTCGTCCTGCAATAATGGAGGTGGACTCTGTAAGTATTTCTCCTTGTCATCTGCTCCAGTCTCAGACTTCATCAGCAGAGGGTGCTGGAGGGACACTGAGAAGGAAGAGGTATCTCTTCCTGGGTCCGGTGTGCTCACCTCAGGGGTCTCCTGCAGCACTTGTGATTCTTTTCAGGAGCACTGGTGCCCACCAGCAAGTTGCCCCCTGACAGCTTCCCCCAACACTGCTTTTAAAAGTGCTCTATCTGTGATTCCTTTTGCCCAACCTTTTAGAATGGTACAGCCTCAGTGCCATGACTTTTGAAAACTTGCAAAGCCCTTTTGACACATCATTTTATTGGAGGGAATCTGATGCCCCATTTGATGACACACCTTTACTGCGGTCACTTCTAAAATTGAGTCGGAAAAAACATTCCTTTGAATATTCACAGAGAGCATATTTCAGTTTTCCTGTCTCATTACCTCTATAGCTTGTATTATATATAGTGACTTTTTTCGAGAGGATCCAAAGCACTAAGGAGTATTTTCAGAGTAGAACCGTTCACATGCCACTTAATTCCCTACATATATGAACACCTGCCATCTTGGTGTCTTAGGAACACATTTAGTCTATGTTCTCTAACACCGTAAAATTGAGGAGGCATAAAAAGGAACCTGAGAGTCTAGACCAAAAAGATGAGAGTGAAGCGTCCAAAAAAGCAGTAGTAATGAAGGCATTGTCATAATCTTTAAAAATTCATAGAGAAGTAGAGAAGTGTCACTGAAGAAAAGATGGAAAAATGTTATCCTGACTTTCAAAGAGAAAAAGTAGATATATTTCAAGAAATAAAGCAAGTGTTTTGATGCCAATTCCAGCAAGGGTCTAGGAGCAAATGATAATGAGAGCCCACAGGGAAAAGTCAGTGGTCCCTAGCATGTAGTAACTTGCATTCTCTAAAACTGAGTCATGTTAAAATAAATTCATCGCCTTTGTTTACAATGTCATTAGATCACAATAGTAGTAGTAAAAACAAACTAGCAGTATGCATTTTTATATGTATAAATGCAGAATCTGGCACGTAGATGTTCATGAAAATGGAGAATGGGGAAAGGGGGAAGGTAGAATTTAATTGACTTCGAGTTCACGAGTTTTAAATATCAGATTAGATTACTAAAAAATGTCCAGTGCAGCACTGAATAGCCTGAGTTTTGGAGTCACACGGACGTGGGTTGAATTCCAACTTCACCCGGTCTTTGCTTGGTGTCAAACTCTCTATGCTTCAGCTTTCCGATCCATAAAACGGAGATGGTATTGTTTGCCGCACAGAGTTGTTTTGATCAATTATCACCAATATGTAGTATAATATCTGCCACACCGCAGGAATTCTGTTAGTGTAGTGACTATCGTTTGGGGCTATATTGGTAGGAAGAGATATCCTTTTCCATTGGATAAAGAACCTCACTAAAATCTGTGAGACACATCACTATGTTAATTGCTACATACCATATTTGAATAGGAACATTAAAAAAAATAGAGCATGTTCAAAGAGGGGCAACCAAAATGTTGATCTTAGTAAGTAAAATTTTGTGTTCTAGATATTGGCAAAAACACTGGGATGAGAAACATGACTTACACTTCTATATGCATATCACCAGGAACTCAGAGACTAGATGGCGCTAGGCACGGGAAGTTAAATTGCAATGGAATGAGTATTACACAAGGAGAAATATCCGATAATCCAAGAAACATTCCTGGCAAAAGGAATAGTGCATATGTAGAAGTCAATGTATTTAGGAGGATAACAAATACTTGGAATGAATAGAGGACAGGGGTACAGAAGAGAGAGGAAGTTTAAGTTAAAAATGGGAGTCATTTCATAAAGGACTTCCTCCTATACAAAGCTTGGGAATTTGGGTTTGATCCTGGAGGCAATGTGGAGACATTGGAGAGTTTCGACCTAGGGATCGGAGATCATTCTAGAAGGACCACAGTGTCAGTGCAGTGTGGAGATGGGCTGAAGGGGTCTAAGACTGTAAGTGGAAGATGAGTTAGGAGACAGTACCTACCTGAGGAGTAACGGGAGGCAGTGGCTTCAGGAGTGGAGAAGGTACTCAAGATACATTTAGGTGATGAGAAAGGGAGATAGTGAAGACAATATCAAGATTTTTGTTTGGATGGATCATATTTCTTTGCTTCCTTCTTTTTTATTCTCGCCTAAGGATATTTTCTCATTGCTTTTAGAGAGAGGAAGGGAGAGAGAAAAACATCAACGTGAGAGAAAAACATTGACACACTGGCCAGGGCTGATGGATCATATGTCTGATGACCAAATAAAGAATGTGGAATTTTGGTAAGAAAAATGGCTACACACTCATCCTTGGAAATGCTGAATTTGAGGTGTCTATGGGAGTCTAACTGAAAATTCCAGGAAACATTACATATAAAGGACCAGAGTTTAGGAGACAAGTCAAGAATGGCGACGTTCATGAGGCTATTTTAACAAAGCTCTAGATACGGATAAAACATTCTAAGGCCAATATGTGAACACAATGAGGTGCAAAAGACAAAAAAATGAAGAAGAGACCTTCACATAAAGACTGAGAAGAAAGAGTCACGTGAAAAGGAGAAAAACTGAGAAAGTCCAAGACACCAAGACAGGAGGGAACTTCAAGAGCGAAGGAGTGGATAACGGCATAAAATGCTGCAGAAGTCCAACAAGATGACGATCAAAGATAATGTGTTGGATTTAGCAATTAGAAGGTTGTAGTGATTGAATAAAAGTATATAAAAAGATAACTATATATTGCAATGTGTTTGGTACATATTAGTAGTAGGATTGAGTAAGCATTAGAATATGAATAAAGAAAGCTTCCTAAAGATGAATGAACTGTGAATTCTCTGACATAGGAAGTGCTCAGGCAAAAACTGACCCCCTGTTACAGGCACTACCAAGAGAGGTTCCCTGCATTGAGCAGAAAGTTAACTCAGTGTCCTTGGAGAGCCTTTGTAACTCAGAAAGTCTATGAAACCCAAATAACTCTGCCTAGCAGAGAACTCAGGAAAAGAAAAGCAAAAAAAAATTTTTTTGAATAATTAGGACTCTCCCAAGAGATCAAAATAAAATATGTGAATGAGAGAATAAGAATGAATATACCTCTAGGAAAACACCTATTATTAGATCTTAGATTGAACACAGGAAAACAGAGATATGATTTTTAGGTTCCTATGAATAATGCAGAATTCATTTGAAAGGATAACTTTCAATCATCTTTAAGAAGATACATGTTATTTTCGCACTTTTCAGGACAAGATATTCAAGTATTGGACACTCTGTTTTGTTTCGTTCATTTACTATTTTCAGTGTTCTACTTAATACTCTCACTGCTATCTGCCTAACAACAAAAATATATACACTTTCAGCAGTTTCAGATACCTGCAGTCAACCACGATCTGAAAATATGAAATGGAAAATTCCAGTAATAAGTTTTAAATTGCAAGCTCTTCTGCAAAACATGATGAAATTTCATGCCATCCAGTTCAGTCTTGCCCAGGACATGAATCATCCCTGTGTCCAGCATCTCCATGCCGTATACACCATCAGGCCATTAGTCACTCAGCAGCCCCCTGAGTTATCAGATCTACTGTCATGGCATCACAGCGCTTGTGTTCAAATAACCCTCATTTTACTTAAAAATGGCCCCAAATGCAAGAGTAGTGATGCTGGCAATTCAGATATGCCAAAGAGAAGCCGTAAAGTGCTCCCCTTCAGTGAAAAGGTGAAAGTTCTCCACTTAATAAGGAAAGAAAAACATTGTATGTTGAGATAGCTAAAATCTATGCTAAGCATGCATCTTTAATCCATGAAATTGTGAAAGAAAAAAAATTGTGCTGGTTTGTTGAGAGAGACCACATTTACATAACTTTAATTGCAGTACTAATATATTGTTATAATTATTCTATTTTATTATTAGTTAGTGTTGTTAATTTCTTAACTTTTCTATTTATAAATTAAACTTTATTACAGGGATGTGTATATATAGGAAAAAACATAGTATATATAGGCTTCAGTGCTATCCTCGGTTTCAGGCCTCCACTGAGGGATTTGGAACGTATACCTGAATGATAAGCAGGGACTACTATATATATAATTATAGACTTTGATTTTTCCTAAGTGGAAACAATTACGGTTGCACAGACCTGAGCTCCAGATTAATCTTTGTATCTCTTCTCTTAACTATGCATTAGGGTTATATTTAATCAATCCACTGAAAGCATTTGTTACCAAAAAGAGGCTAATCAACTTGACACTTATATGTAAAATTCAAGGTCTAAATTTGCTTTATTTCTCCAAAGGGAATACAGAAAAAAGAGGCAAATGCAGATCACCTACAAAAAACCCTTATTAGTAGGAATTCTGGAGAAGCATTGAGGAAGCTACCTTCGCTGCTTTGGGGCCTTCTGGTTCAAATAGATCAAATACCCAGGACAGAAGGCTACCTAATAATTAAAACCCACCTTAATTTTCGTAACAAGGATGTGAATGTTTACAGTTCCCTAAAGATGATGGTAAGCGGTTCCTCCCTCCTTTTTTACGCCTTTAGAAAGAATCTATAAATAACTTTTGAATCAGTTTATCTTTTTTTCTCACCACTTTGTTTTTATTAGCTCTATAAAAGACTGCAGTTGTGACACTATAGCACCTTCCATAAGCACTGTAGCTCCCCTAGCCAGATAAAAGAAGAAGGCAACACAAAGCTAAGAAAACAAAGAGGTAACTCAACCTCAAGAAAATAAAAATGGCCCCTCTAATGCAAGAGAATAAAAAATGTGACTCAAACTCAAAGTCAAGCCAATTGTATAGTTGTTTCACCCCTACATGCTTAAATGGGCATCTTTAAAAGTACAGACATTTTCTTACATCATCATAATCATTAGCCATTATCATGCTAAGAAAATTATTGCTAATTCCCTGGTATTAGCCAATAATCAGTTCATATTAGAAATTCCCCCAGCTGTTTCAAATTTAATTGTTCCTATCGGCATGTTCAAAACAGGATTGTAACAGCTTCATACGTTGCATTTGTTTGTTATGCCTCTTCTGTCTCTTTGAACCTAAAGTGATTATCACCACTTTCTCTATTTTTATTAATGCCACTGACCTGTTGATGAAACCAGGTCACCTGTCCTGGAGAATGTCGCACTTGTGAAATTGTCTTCTTGCCTCTTTGAAGTGTTATCAGAAAGTCATTTAAATATGGATTGTTTTGCCCTCTTGGCAAGTTGCTTTATATCCCCATGTTTTAGGAACTTTGAACTCCTTTGTAGATAGTGGTGGAAGCCACAGTCAGAATTCTTTGGAGCGGGGTTTCCAAAAGTTGTCCGAAGACCTGGACTATGGCGACAGTCTCCCAATTTGTCTTACATATTCGTTCCTTGTCCTCCTTTCACGCCGCCCCACTCCGCATTCCTCTCTTCCCAAGACTTCCAGCATAGTCTAAAACTGGAAGTCAGATTCCTATCTCCTTAAAACTTCTCCAACGATTACACTGGAATAAAAGCCAAGGGTTTAAGTGTAATCTACCTGACTCCAGCTAATCTGGCCTCTACCCACCTCTCCAACATCCCTGCAACCTTCCTTTGGCTCCTCAAACACAAAGAACTCTTTCCAGCTTTAAGCCTTTGCATCGTGTAGGGATTCTTCCTGGAATGCCTTTACTTCAGACCACTGCAGGGCATGCTGTTGACCTTCACTCAGGCCTCACCTCAAAGATGTACCTAGATTACCCAAACCAAACAAGCTGTGCCCCACTCACACCTTGTTGCAGCTTTTCACCTTACTTGTTTGCATTATAGCACTCATCACACCTGCAAGGGTCTATCTAATTCCTTCTTTGCATACTAGATTATCTCTCTTGAATTCATTAGTTTTCCTAGGACTTTTAACTACCTGATATTTCCTACATGTTAATTGGCTTGTTCAGTCCCTGTCATGTTTCAGTGGAATGTAAGCACCATGAGAGCAGGGAACTTCCCTGCCTTGCATCCCCAGTGCCTAGGACGGTGCCAGGCACACAGCAATTGTTCCATGAATCTTCCTGCATAAAGGAACACCTAACGGTAGCCAGATTGCTTATATACCAGATAGTTCCTCGGCTGCAATCTCCAGATGATTTTTACATTAGGTTAAAAATTGTTATTGAGTATATGTATAAGAAGATCTTAGAGAACCCCACCCTTTACATTTCTTAAAAATCAGAATACTACTCATATTTTCCAACCATATATTGGAGGGGAAAAAACAATATTGTCTATCTTTGTAACCACCAAGTTCTCATGTCTAGCAAACAATTCTACAACAAAATGACTTATTTTCCCATTGCTCCACAGCTAATATGCTCTCGTTGTTTTGTAAAAAGAGAACTCTATATGCATTATTATAGATTCACTTAATTGATTTTTCACATGCAGGCACTGCAATAGCACAGCTGAATATTTGCAGTACAATCATTATGCAATTTATATATCAAGATAGAGGGCATAATTTATTCAGTATTATCCTAGGTAGTTATTATTGAGCACTTTAATTTTCAATATGTAAAGGCAAGTGTGTTCTCTGAATCCAACAAAAGAAAAATACTCGCTAATAGAGTAAATTAACATAATGGACTCTGTGAACTAAGCTAATTACTTGTGTCTAAGCCTGCAACACAGAAACTAATGACATGTAACAGATGAGAAAATCACCACCTTCATCACGGTTGACTGACACAATCACAAGCACAGTTCGGTACTCACTTCCATCAGTAACTTGAATCCTTCTCTTTTCTTGATTTCTTCTACGAGGTACCTAAAAAAAGGATCGCACAATAATTTTTATCATCTGAAATCTAAAACTTCCATGAGCATGACTGGCAAATGACAAAGCTGTTATTTCCAAAGCAAAAATAAGGCTTAGAAATGCAAGGGTTAGAGACAAGGAAGGGTACAGGTATACACATAGGTATGGGTTTTGACAGATACTCCTGAACCTATTGCAATCTTCTGGGACCTAGGTAAAAAGATACATTTTTTGATGAGATGATGTCTATCTCACATGTTAGCATCAGACTTTATCCCCATTGTGAAGTCCGCACAGCGTAGATTGGATATATCTCTCGGAGCCTGTGGGCTTCCCATTCACATTCTAGATGGGCATTTAGTAGAGGTACTTAAATTACCTAGCTGGCTTGGGGAGAAAGTTTCTGGTGTGTAGTCCTGCTTGTAATTTCATTCAAGATGAAGGAAGCTCAGCATCATTTTTTCCAAGGCCAGGACAGAAGGAAGAAGAACTGATTACTGGTATCATGTTCAAGTACGTGGGTTGTAGCCATTGGTAAAATGTCTATGAACTCATTTTGAATGTCAGGGAAAAGAGAATGATCACACCATAAGCAAAGGGTACAGATATACGAGATATGGAATATGATAGAGAAAAGACTAAAATGACATTGAGAATATAAAGTAAATGAACAGCGATACCTTTCCCCTGGGATTGATTACTGCCTACATAAAAAGAGAAGCCCTCCAAAGTGGTTGGCCTTGAAAACTAGCAATTGATCATGAGCCTTGAAAACTTCCTAACACTAGACTCCATATTTCAAATTTGGGGGTCAAATACAAGGAAATGATTTGGGGTGCTGACAAAAACGTACTTGCTAGGGTATTTACTGTGATTTTATATGTAATAACAAAAAGAAAAGAAAAGAAAACAGGAAGGGCAGGGAGGAAGGAACATTACACCCAGGAATGAAGACTGGCTTTGAAAACTGTGGTCCAGTCATGTGGAATTATGGTACAACCAAATGAAATATGATCCTGTCACTAAGTTACATAGTCAATTAACATTTAAGGACAATAAAAAAATGCATTTCTGTGGCCTCAATTCCCTTACCTGTTGGACTGAAATAACACAATCTACTTTTCCAGTCGCAACAGGTTGTTGGTATTTTTTTAAATCATACATTAGAAATTGTAAAGTATGGACACTGTGAAACAGGGGCTGTCGTTATCATTATGTTCATTTGCTAAAGGCTATTCTAGAATGTAAATGTGGAATACACCAGTTAAAGGGACTCAGTTCTTTTTTCCCCAAACTTGTTTATGTAGCTTTTCACACATGCTTAAATATTGATGATTGGCATATAGGTTATATCATCTTTGAATTATACGAAATCTTATAAAATCCTATCATCATTGACTAAATAATATAGAGCCTTCATTTTGAGCAATAATGTTGTGACCAGACCTCTCCCTCCTCCACACACATGCTCACCAAGAATTTGATGTTTTGCATACTCCTTTCCCTGAATATTTTTGCAGGAGATGCTATGTAGCTACAAAGATCTGAACCTTTAGCACACTGCCTAACTCTCACAAAAAAAACAACTCTAATGGTTAATAAAAAATCAGAGAAGATGCTCAAGATCACTAATAATCAAAGAAGTGAAAATTAAAAACATTATCAAACCACATTGCCCAGGTGATAGTAAAAACAAATTTTAAGAGAGACAACACTTAATGCTAGTGAAAATGTGACAGGAAGCTGCCATAAATCTTCAAAAATTAATAACAGTCATATCTTCTGATGTAGCAAACCACTCTGGAGATGCTGATCTACCGGGGAAAAAATCATCACTGATACACACATACACATACAGACATGCGTATATATACACATATGTATGTATACACATTATTCTATCTAAATCTATGTGTGTGTAATCCATACAAAATAACTAGAAACAAGATTAATGTCCAGAAATTGGCAAATCATAAAGTGTAATATATTACATCAACACGATGTAATACAATGTAGCTATTTAAAAAAATGGATCATGTCTCCTAGGCTGGTGTGGCTCAGTGGATTGAGTGTCAGCCTGCAAACCAAAGGACTGCTGGTTTGATTCCCAGTCAGGGCACACGCCTGGGTTTTGGTCCAGGTCCCCAGTAGGGGATGAGCAAGAGGCAACCGCATATTGATGTTTCTCTCCCTCTCTTTCTCCCGCTCTTCCTCTCTTCCCCTCTCTCTAAAAATAAATAAATAAATAAAATCTTTAAAAAATAAAAAATGGTTTATGTCTACTTCGATTACACCACAGGGATTTTTATGATGTATTAATAAGACATAAAAGCAAAATACTAAGAAAGGTGGATAATATGATTCTACTTTTTAAGAAATTGTAAAAAAAGAAAAGCAAAAGTAATCCGTGCCCACAATTATACATGATCACGAAGTAAAGGACAGAAAGATACAAATAAATTGCTAATGTTTACCTAAAAAAGGGGGAAAAGGATGTAACAAGGGAGGTAGAAACTATTAACTCTTTTTATATTATATTATAAACTTTGCAAAGTTTCATAGACATGGTTACTTGTGTGACTTTGAAAAAGTACTTCATAAAAGGTAAAGGGTAAAGCACAAAACAAAACAGACGTATACAATCTCTACACAAGGACAGCTTGTGAACCATATTTTTCCTCTCCTTCTCAGGCAGCAACGAATGTACTGACAATCTGTTAACTCGAAAGCCGACACCATCGACAGTTCATCCTGAGGGGCCCTACACTAATCCTGGACTCCCTGAGGCTACAAAAAAGATCTGTACCACCAGAAAGGCTCAGAATGATTACAGAGGATTCTACTTGTGCAGCTAATGGACTTTGTGACTAAGCAAACTTCTTAGCCTCCCTGAGGCCTCCCTGCCTCAGTTTCCTCATGCATGTAATGGAGATGGGAAACCAGACTGGTAAAATCCTTCCCTAACAGATTATGATGGTGTGAAACTTACACATACTACCTATAGTCTCGATTTAAAACACTTCTGTCCAATTGGCTGAAACTGCCCCCAGGAGAAAGGCATCCTAAAGCAGAGCCGAACCATTTCGATTAGAGCTCTGCTTTCTGCTAGTCTTGTGGAGCTGGGCTTTGAGTCAGGGTCAAGGGCCCTACTCTAGTCACCCTCAGAGCCTATAAAGCCCAGCGTAACACTCTAACTGCATTGAGGGTGGAGGTGATTTGGGTGGAGAGTTGCTATTATAACAATAATAAAAGGTTTACACCAAAGTCCCCAAACCATGCTCTATGCCATACCACGTCAATAGTTTTCCCATACAATAGGGTTCTGTTGCCAAATATATCTGAGCAATGCTGGGCATATCAGTTCGATTGCTGTGGTCTGCAATTAGAAATACACTCGGCTTAACCTGTAAGGCCATTCATCGAGCTGGTTAGATGGTTCAATGCTGTAATCACAAACGAGGCATTTGCTATCACTGCAGCCTGCCAAACGCTCCACGTTAGTGAATGCTCTCCTGCAGGACAGGATGTCTGTCTGTCTGACACAGCCCCCAGACATCACATCCTTGCACACCAGTGTCCCGAGAAGAGACAGATGGGGCGGAGCAGAAGTGTTTTCTCTTCCTCTTTCTCTACTGACTTAAGAATATTTTCCTCAGGTGCCTTCACCTGAGGAGTCGTATCTCATTCTTTCTGTATCTCATTGACGGAAGTGGAGTCGTAAATCCAACCCTAGAGTAATTGTTGGTGATGGGGATTGGCTTGCACCGATGTTCCGAGCTGGAATTTTGCTGCCTAAACAAAATCAAGGTTCTGTTGGCAAGGAAAAGGGGAGAATGGCTGTTGGGTGAACAATGAACAGTGTCTGCACACTGGTGAAAGCAAAGTTAAAAATATTTCTATATTACAAGCCCCCTCAGAGCCTTTAATGTGCTAATGAACACTGAATCTCCAAGAGAGGAATAATAGAGTCGTTAGCATTTCCCAAGCATATCTGACCATGAAAACATTTTTTGGAAGAACATTTATTATGATGTTCGGGAAGTCTATTATCCCACAGAGCATACTTTCAGAAATGCTAGTTTAGAAGTGCCTCTTCTATAGGGCACCTTACCCTTTAAAAAAAATAAATAAATGCTTAAATGCAATGAGTTTTGGGAGGGAATCAAAATAAGGTTTTGAGTCACTTCTGCCTACATTCACGGGAATGATTTATTCCTCACTTTTCTTTTCAATATATGGAAACAGCCTAGAGATGAAATACATTTTTAAAAAAAACTATTCTTATCTGATGCTAGCCCCCAAAAAAGATGTACAATGAGTTTTGGGACCTAATGTAGAAATCATAAACCACTTCTACCAAAAAGCATCCAGGTAAATACATTCAGAAAGCAACAATAGGTTCATAAAATTCATCACCATCCTCCTCACTAGGCTTAGCAAAACGAGAAAAGAGATTTAAAAAAATACATCAGCAAGAATTTCACCAAACCCACTGGGTGAAAAATATTATATTAAGATTCTGGCTTGATTTTGAAGCATATATTAATGACAATCTTGGTCCAAAACACCTCCTGTTCCTTTGCGTAAAAACACGCTCCTAACATGAGAAAAATTCTCTGATCTGTTCACTGAGTTTAATATTTTTGCATTTCACTTGTCCTTTCTGGAAATGGCCTTTTGGGGCCCTTTTTCAATTCACCAGCCACTTAGTCATCCTGGAGCACACCGGACCACGTTCCTCTCCCAGTCTCCTCTCCTCTCCTCATTTGAAATTTTTCTGATGCATGGAGCCTCGCAGAGCTCCTGGGAGTTTTCTTCCATCTGCTTTCTGTACGCTGTGCATTTATTAAGACATACTGCATGGCTCGTGATTCATCACAAACACCTGCATGCTACATTCTACTGTGATTGTGATTTCTTTTTTAAATTACCAATATAAAAAAAATGAAAACATTGGCCCTTCTTAGGCTTCTAGGCTCCCTTCCTCTTGTCACCTAGAGAAATACACTGCCATCAAAGTGCCATTGTGTAAACTGTTCACTTTTTCCATACGGACAACAATAAATCCCTCAGCATTCATGCAAGTCAGTGAAATAAATTCCACTGGAGAAATTACAGAGTTTGTGTGCCAAGGGGATAGATAAACGATACACTGGAGACCTAACGAGAGCAGAATGGGAGCTCATGAACTGTTCGTTGTTGTTGAGAAGACCTGCTCACGTGACTCTTCCAGATTTGCTTTAAAACTCACCCCTTAGTGAACATCCATTAACCTGAGTGCCATAACAAAGGCCCAGAAGGCGCCCTCGGCAACAGGTTGCCTTGGGTATTGTAAAACATTTCTGACTTTCTTAGTCAGTATTCCAAGATGCACAATCCCCTGCCTTGTGCTGGAGATGGTGATTGTGAACCCCAGCCTTCTGGGTTTCGAGCAAATGGGGCTTTTGGTTCCCTATGCCACTGGTTTTCAAAAGGTGCTTTTCTAGGGTGTGGTGCAAAATGGTATTTTAACTCTCACCGGACAGTGCTTTGAACTGATTATGCTGCCTCACATAATCAATGGCAGGCTAGAGCTAGAGCTAGACTATGCTGGCTAGTTGGAGCTAATTATTAAATATTCCGGGATTTTGTAACCCACAACTGTTGATAGCTCGCAATTTTCCATGATGGGAATTTGCTTCGTGAACAGTGGCAGACGTTACACGATGGGGCCTTTTCCTCCTGAGAGCCGGTTTGCAGGTGGCCCGCTACACACGGGCTCCAGCAAACAGAGCAGCTCCCGGAATTGGGAAATGGTTCTGCTTTTCCTAAAGAGCAGGACCACAAAGCAGTCAACCAATTTAAACGGAAATAAAAGCACGCAAATAAAGGCCTTATGTTGCTATGTTAATGTAATTCTTAATCCTAGAGGAACTTTCCCCAAGTTTATAATTTTATATCCATGCCAAGTGACATGCATTAAAAAGACTTAGCTTTTGCTTAGTATTGTGTGTGGGAAAGTAGGATGGCTTTTGCTCACCGCAGGAACAGAACGCTGGAGATCCAGAATGCGGAAAGTTCAGGGGAAAAACTATTATGAGTGGCAGCATGAAAGAGGAGGGATGATTTTTCAAATAATTAAATATAGGTCACAGAGTCTGCAAGTATGCTCACTGAAATGTTAATTCCATTCAGTTCAGCCTGGCAAACCTTTACAAACAATAGTGTTGTTGAATTGAATTGAAATGTTAACATTTATCCTCCTGATAATTTCTCTGAAAAATTTAGAAAATCTCCTTTGACTATAAATTAAATTCCACCCTGAGATGAATGCTAACTTTATAATAAATACAATCATCAAATATTTATATCTAGCCTGTTTCAAGACACCTGTTATTGAGTTACTTAGCAGCTTAGACAAAATAATGCAGAGATTCTACCACACTTAAGTAGTATAAGAAAACAGAAAAAAGTGAACAGAGATTTCTGAACTGTTATTTTACTTGAATGAGCAACTATCAGTATTTATGGTAGACAGTTCCATTTCCTCACCACTGGGTAGTTAACTACCTATTTCGGATCCAGGCATTTTAGCCCTACTTGTAATAGAGGCACACTGCTCACCTAGTTTCAGTATATTTTCTGTAGGAGGAACTGACGATCTCCCTAGGGCCAAGGGGGGGCATGCAGGGGAGCACGGCCAACGGGAGAATCACCTTTCCCTGGCAACAGCAACCGATTCTGAGATGGATGCTTGGCTCCACACAGAAATAATTTAGAATTTCCTCAGGATTATTGAGAGAGGAGAATTCTCTCCTTTGACCTTGAATTTGAGCTTGGGAGGATATAGATCTGACACCCCTGGCAGCAACCTTCCTACGTAAGAATCAACTCAACGTGAAGAAGAGCAGACCTGATAGATGGAGAGAAACTGAGGCCTGCTGGTATGGTATAAGCCCCTAGAATAAGCCGTTCCAGAAGTCATCACTACACTAGCTTATAAATAACCTGAGATAGTAAATTATCTTTCTTAGTTTATAATACCTTGAGTTAAGGTTTCTGTTGCTTACCACCACAAGAGTGCTAACTGAGACAATATTTGCAGAATTTTCAAACTACTTCTTAAACCGTAATCACCAGAACTGTTGACTTCTAACAGTCGTCTGAAAATGCCAAAGCCATCTCTTTACCGTTCCTTATATCCAAGCCATTTGACATGTAACTTTGCAGTGCTTCTTGCAAAATGGCAGAGTGCACTTCCTGCCTTTTGACATTGAACTTGGCTATGTGATTTGCTTTGGCCGCTGGAATGATAGTAGATATGATACAATCAGGAGGTTGAAGTGGGCTTGCCTTATTGGGCTTCTGTCAGCCCCATTATAGGAACACGCTCTGGCTAGCCTGCTGATCCGAGAAAAATGAAAGAAATGTGCAGAGTAGACCCAGTCCCTCCCCTTCTACCCCACAGCCACCAGACCCCACAGCCACCAAACTGAGATAAAACCACTCCAGCCAACTTGAAGACCTCTTAGAATACATAGTTGTTGTTATCAAATACATTTTCAGACAGTCTGAAGTAATGTTCAGAACATCACTGTTGCAATGTTGCACAGAACACCCATACCATTCTCAGTATAGAAAAGAGAAATTGTTTTAAGTCTCTAAGGAAACACTTAAGGTTTTACAAAAGAAGTGTGAACAGGGAGTGAAGAAGGAGAGATTATCCAAAGCAGAGATCACAAACTCTGATGCTTGTAGTTTAAAAAAATGTGTGTGTGTGTGTGTGTATGTATGCATACATATATTTATATACATAAAACTAAAACTCATATAGCATGGAGTATATGCCAGGTACTGTTTTGAGTGTTTATGAATAGCAATTCATTTAATTCTCATAACAATAATTATAGTTAGAGGCTGTTGTGTTCTCCATGTTACTGGGAAGAAACAGAGGTACAGAAAGGTTAAGAAACTTGCCCAAGTCACATAGCTTATCAATGGTAGAACTAGCACCTCTGCACTATAGTAAAATAGGGTATTAGTTAAAAAAAAAGAACAGGTGGAAGTAGAAAGGCTATGTTTCCCCAGAGAGTCAGGCATCACATTCGGCAGCTTGTCACCAGGTGGGATTGAGAGCATTCTGATCTTTCAATAGCAGCCAAAAAAACCCACTAGATTTTTAACAAACTTCTCTATTTTTAAATATTTTAAATATTCAAATATTTGATTTTTTTTAACACCATGCAAGTTCACGCTATGGTGTTCAGGCCCAAAAATCACATTTAAAACTAAATTTGGTCATGGCCTTGCCAGTGGCACCCAGTGATCTAAGCCTAGGAGCCAAGTCCAGTTCAGGTGGCAAATGCCCAGTAGTTATATATCAAGAGTGGTCTGGCGCACCACGTACCTTCCTTATCAAAAAGTAGGTTCACCGGTATTTTGTCTGCTTTGGCACCTCAGTATATTCCTTACTAGGCTAGGACCCTGGAGGGCAGAGGGTAGGACTGCTTTGTTTACAATTTCTAACACATAGCAGATACTGGAAAAATGGTTACCAGATAAAAGAATGAATGCGTACATGAAATAACATATAGAGATCTTGCAAACGTTACTGTCGCTGAGTCTATTACAGACATACATGGACACACACAAATACCTAGACAAAGCAAGAGCACGATTCACTCTTTCTTCAAGGCCTAATGTGCCCAGGGCCTTCCAACTCATCCAGAACTTGAATGCATCTGGTCTCCTGCTACACTGGATAGACTTGTCTCCTGTGTCGTAGCTGACATCATAGAATTTATCCTGCTGGAACAGGTAAGATGCTTTGGCAGAGTAGCATTTCTTAAGAAGATCCTTTGGGGGGAAGAAAAAGAAGGAAAATCAAACAATTGTCCATTTTTAAAATACACTTGATTTCAAAAACGAACACCCAAGACAGACCCCATACGATATTCTGCAACTTGGTGCCAAAGGTGTGTGGTCTCATTCTACATCTGTCCTATACCAGAAACAATAGGCATGTGTTCACTTGGAGATGCAGATTACTCATTGTGTTTCTTAAAAAAAACTCAGAGTTGAGAATGCTAAATCCGTTCTCAACAATTTTACTGATGAGTACTCAGAAGCTTTAAGACAATCATGTCATTATCTGTATGATATCAAGGTGGGCCAATGGCTCAAGATGAAATGAAATCTGTTTATAACTCACTCAAGGCTCCACAGTGGAAAAAAGTCCCTAACATATTGTACTTACTTTATACAATTTCATAGGCAAAAATGCTAGGCTTTTACAACCTTTCCAATTCATATCTGTATTGAAAAGGCAAGAAGTAACAATAACCCAGGGCTTAAAAAACCCAAGGAAAGAGCTGTGGAAGAGCTAAACAAGTGCCAAAAAGTTTTAATGACCATAAAATATCAGCTAGAATTCCAAAGTGTTTCGTTGGGTTGGTCTCAGATTGGTTTTATTTGCAACCAAATTCAATTTCCATTTACCGACTGGTTACTTCTTGTCGAACACTGTATGGCAATTCACCATGTTTATTGCCATTCTGGAGTCTTCATTTGACCTCAGATTATTAGAGGTTAAGCCATGTTGCCCTCAATGTCATTTGGTATCTACAAAATCCCATATTTTCTAACCTGTCTCCCACAGCCCCCGTAATTCCCTAATCATCTTCATTCCCCGAGAACACCTACTAGAAACATCTCTCCACCCTCCTTTGCCCCATCATAACCAAACTACTCAATGTCCCTTGACCACTAGCTCATGCCCCATATGTATGTTTGCTCACACCAATTGCTTGACCTTGTCTCTATTTTAAATAAACATGACACATTCCAAAGAATATATGTGGTATATTTATATATTCTGAGGTTACTAACACCAAGCATAGTCTTCCCTCTTTGATTAGGTCTGCCACTCCTCTGGATCCCGTCTCAAGTTTTGCTTCCCCTTCAGCTTCTTTATCTGCCCACCCTCTTGGACTCACTTTCTCTTTTTATATTTGGCTGCATTTGTTGGCTTTACCCCCGCACTGGTCCTACTCAATGAGCAATCTGTATGTATTCTCTCCTCTCGTGGACAAGCCCGTTCTTGAGAGCAGGAATCATTTCCTATCCATGTCCACATCCACAGAGCTTAACACTGAATTGGACACAGAGGAGCCTCACTAAGCAATTAGGGTGATAACGCCCCTCCGCATATTCCAAACTTCTCTCACATTCCCCTGACGTGCAGTATGAACAGAATAAACACAGATATATGAACTTCTTATTCGGTGCATCTTCCAACTCTTAATAATGTAAAATCACCACTCCTGTACAGGGAGCAATAGAGAAACTCCCCAGGAATAATAGAGGTCCTAGAAAATGATCCCTTCTGAACAGAGAATGTATGAGATGTTTTCATTTTACTAATCAACCTGTACTTAAAGAATAAAATCTCAAGGCATCCCATTCCAAATAAAAGCATGCATTTGCTATCTTAATAGAAATATTGTCTTGTGTGGACACTAATCTGGATATAATGCATTCCATTACCATAAAGCATGATTTTATACTATGTAAAAAATTATATACTAACTATAATCAAGGACCCCCAAATCCCACTCATCCATTACCCAAAATAAACTGAGTATAAAATAATAATTACAGTAATATTAGTAAGCCTTCAGCCTGGCTTTGATGGATATTATTGGTAGACACTGGGGAAGAGTTGATTGCTCTGATCTGAATATTAAGGTAGAAAAAGCTCCTTACTCTTTAAGCTACTTTGAATCTATCGGCAATCTCTCGACTCTGATCACAGCTGCCACCACTGCATCTCCCTACTCTCAATGTCAGGAAATTTAGTTACTGTTTCCATAGCAACTACAGCCTGACCATGCATTATAACATTAAAAGGCCACTGTACATATTTTAGAGACAAAGCCTACACACACACACACACATACTTGCATCATGATTATGAATTTACTTTCATCAACCATGGAAGATTCAAAAAAAGTCCCAAAGCAGATGAACTTTACATGTCTTGGGCAAGTTTCAGTGACTTATGCTAGTGGCTGGAAGGGAGGGGAAGCCCATCCATTATCAGAAGACAAATTGCACCATCACAGGCAAATGCAGAAGAACAGAGCCAAGAAAACATAGAGCAGAATGAGGGACTGTCCTGCAGTAGTGACACTGTTAATTTCATTGCACAGAGAAGTCCTCCTGCCTGGAAACTTTTCCCCCAAAGATGTTGCTTTACATTTTAGTCTATATTCTTGTATTAAAATGGATAAGATGTGTTTTAAGATACAAATCAATGAAGGGAAGATCTCCAGAGAAAACCACAAGTTTGGAATCAGACTAGTAAAGTTATCATTTTTATGGTCTAAGTGGAAATCACTTAATTTGTCATTGTACTATCAAAGAGGAGGACGATGTTTATCTTACTCAACTTTATGCACTTAAGCCTAGCAGGACAATAAACAGTAGTTATACAAATTCCAGAGACAAGTGTTCAATGAGAATACCAATTGCTTTATACTGAGATAGCTCCAACAGTTTTCATGAGGAGTAGACGATGTGGAAGAACTTTCCAGTGGCAAGTGAAGGAAATGCAATCAAAGTAGCATATGCAAAAAAAGGGGGGGGGGCTCATTTTTACAGGCTCATATATTTAAAAATCCAGACATATAAAATCTACAGGCACATATGGATCCAGGATTAAATATGGAATTTGCCTTTTCCCTCTTGCTCTAGTTTCTTCTGTATTGGCCTCATGCCCACAGAAGAAAGCTGGTAAGAAGCCTATGAACCAGGGCTTCCAGTGGGGCCTGTGAGGACCACAGGAGGTTCTGCTGGAGAGAAACGTGAAAGGAAAAAGAGACAGTCAGAGACATTTATGCTGCTACCCAAGCAGCAAGTCATCATTGGCCTCCCAACCTCAATCTCTCGTCTGAACCTTCTGCTGCTTAAATCTAGCAGGAAGCCAATTAGTCAGGGAGCCTGGGAAATGTGGCTTTGGGGAGTCAGGCCCCCTTCACAGCAAAGCAGAGGAAGGCTGAAGGATGAATTATACAGCAAAGACAGCAAAGGACAAGCACACTGCAGGAGCACAGAAACCGTAACTCTCCTTTTCACCGTTGTGCTCACAACGCCTAACCTGGCACATGGTAATACGGGCCAGAGCCAACATTTATCAAGTCCTTACTAGGTGGCAGGCACTGTATACGGATGAACTCATTTACAACTCAAGTAGTATTCCTTTTGTTAATGTCACACTGTAAGTGTCGAAAAACTGCAACACAGTGAAGTTTGGTGAATGAATGACCTAAGATCATGTAGCTGGTAAGTGGTAGGGCTGGGCTTCGAACCAAAGGCTGCATGAATCCAAGGCCTAAGCTCTTTACACATTACGTTCTACTCTCTCTACAGTGAGCTCTTACATATAGGGGGAAGAGAGTGCCCTGTAAATGCTCGCTACAAGTTCTTAGAGGTAGATTGGCAAAATGGGAGACGGCAGCAGAGAAGTCATCAAACTAAAGGTCAGAGCGACTGACACGCCATTTCAGGCCCTTCACTTTGTTCCTGTGAATACGACCTCAGGTCTTCCTAGGGGTACCATCTTGTCAACGAAGTATTTTGAGATTTTCCTAAATACTGTGGCTCTCGTGATATTTAAGGCTATCACTAAAAAGACATAATAAATCAGGAGGTTGTATATTTTCCTTGTCAAGATTAGTCAAGTTATCTGTGATTTCTACAGGCTAGACCATCAGATTCAGCTTATCAAAAAAAGGTACCAAAAACTTCCCATATTCTCTTCCCCTATCACTGTTACTTACATGCAAGACACTATCTAAATTAAATATCCTAGGACATGGGCATATTAATCATCTTTGCACTAACTCGTTCATCACAAACTTCTGTCCCGAGGACCTGTTCTATAACAAGTAGTATGAGGCCAGGAGTTCAGGCATACAACCCCAATGGGAGTCCTAAGCACCTAAGCTAACATTTGTTGACGGAATGCACAAAACTAAATTCAGGCTGTGAATAGCAGAAAGGCTTGGCTGTAATCTAGAATACAAAAGCGAATTTTTAAAACGATGATACCTTCTGATATTTGCTTTATTCCTTGAGCAAACATTTTGAGAGCCTTAACATAAGCCAAAAGCTACGGTAGGTGCCGGTGCTGCAGTGTCACTGTCCTTAAGAAGTCTAAGAGGGAGACAGGGACAGAAAAATGGGCAGAGTGCAGTGCTAGAGTGGGGGAAAGAATAAGACCTAAGGGGCACGAAGAAGGGTCATCGCTCACTAACTTGGAGATGCTACACAGGGCTCTTCAAAAGAAGAAATGTGTCACCTGAGAGCTGAAGCAGGAGATAAGGGGCAGCTGAGTAGGAGAAGAGCAGGTAAAATTAATTCCGTATTCCTGAGTATCACTGGGGCTAATTAATGAAGTAGGGCATAGCCAGGGAGGCTGTAAAGGTAAAAAATAGCCAAGTCACCGAGGATATTAACGGCCACGGTAAGAGTGATCGGTCATGGAATTTTCGCAGGCTCGTATAGATGTTACAACTTCAACTTCATTATTGTTCTGGCAGGATAAAGTGAGAATCAGCAGATGTGGATACGGCCTTTGATTTAGTCACTTGGTGTCAGAGCCCAAAGCAAGTCACTTACCATCTTGGGCTTCATTTTTCTCATCGACCTAATGGAGATAATACTTGCTCTACCTACTACTACACAGGAATACTGGGAAAACTTAGAGAAATAATGTTAACTGGGGATACCTCTCAGTTTTTGATCAAAATCCTTCCCATCAGCCTTCTCCCCTGCCTATTCCTATACCTCTGACCCCTACGCCCCCAGCTGTCACCACCCATTTTTCCTTAGATTTACTTCTCTGCCCAGGCAAACTGCAGAATTGGGTGCCAGCTCTAGACTTCATCGCTGTTTGTGAAATAAGAGTATTACACCACTCGCCAACCTCTCCCTTTTAATGGAAGCTATCTGCAGAAATGGACCATGTTGACAGAACGTACTAAAGCTATGACAAGAGATCTTAGAGCACAGGAAGAATTATCCATGGTCTCTAACCTCTAATCCTGACCCTGTTTAAGCTATCACATTTGATGGCCTTCTTAGATGCTGTGGGTCTTTCTAAGTCTCAGCATGGTTTGCATGGGACAAAAAGCAGAGTATGAAATGAGAGTACACAAGGGCATGCAGTAGGTGGACCGAGACTAGCGAGCCATCAATGACCAGGTGAACTCGAGTTGTCTTCAGTTTCCTTGTTCAGACAGGGGAGGAAGGGTATGCCGAGGGACTGCTGAGCAGCCAGTGTGGGGTGAAGGGAACAGAGGAAGCAAATGACAACGATGCCAGTGTCATTTTCCCCCAAAGTGCGCAAATCAGACTGAACCATGGAAAAGGCCAGGGTATTAGCCTGGGTCATGAATAGCCTGGAAAGAAAGGAAGAGAGAGAGAGAGAAGTGGGGAAGGGAGGGAAGAAGAGGGGGAGGAGGGAGGGAGGGAGGGAGGGACAGAGGAAGGGAAGAAGGGAGGGGCGGAAGAAAGAAAAAGGGAGGGAGGGAGAGAGAAAAAACTATGGGAAGGAAGGGAAAGAAGAAAATAAGGGAGGGAGGGAGGGAGGGA